>JAKTXQ010000212.1:0-17678 GCA_030582995.1 Candida maltosa
ATTAATAAATTTTTTTTTTTTTTTTTCTTTCTTCGTTTTAATTTATTGAAGTAGTGGAATCAAAATCAAAAAAAAAAAATCAAAAAAAATTCGCCAAAGAAAAATTGGATTTTTTTTTTTCTCTTTAAAGAAAGTAAAACAAAAACAAAGGACTAGCAATGAATAAAAAGATTGAATACTGTGATCAAATTAATTAGTAGTGTAATTAAATCAAATTAATTAAATGATAGTAGTCAGTTTATAAATATAAGTATATAGCCTCTTTTCTCTAAAAACTGAACTGTGAAAAGAAGAAAAATTTCGTTTTTTCGTATTTTTGTGATTTCTCACACTTTTCTCACACATTTCAAGTTCCTCCTTACTTTTTTTTTGTTGTTTCTTTGCTGGATGTTAATTGTTATCATCATTATGTAATATTTGATCTGGTTCAACTAAATCTAAAAATAAACATCTTCTCTGATCTACTTGTTAATTATTATATCACGTGTTTTCTTGATCTATTACTACAATTCTATATCCTGTCACGTGTTTTTGTTTAATTTTCCAAAACTATCAAATATGTTTCAGCGTGTTTTAATTGTCCATTGTGGATATTACATAATCTGTCTCGTCTAAAAAGAGGAAAAATGTTTTGTTTCAATTTTTAATGTTTATTGATTTGTCACGCACTTACAAAAAAAAAAGAGAAAAATTTTTCCTTTCCTCCCTTTCTTTCTTTCTTCATTTATTTATTTCTGTCTACGCCCCCTTTTTTTTGATATCGTGTGTCTTTTTCTTCATTGTTTAAAGTTCGCCTGCTTAAATTTTTTTTACTTTCTTCTTCTGAAACGAATTTTTCTTTCTTTTGATGATGATGATGAGTTTCACGTGGCAGATTTCTATATTATAATCAATCTAATTTATGTATGTCTTGTCTTGAACACTTTTTGTACCGGAATCTACGGCTGAATTGTAAAAACCCAACATTGGTAATTCTATACTATGTTGGTTGTATTGTTTTTGATAAAAATTTGCAGGAAAATTGGATGAAATTTTTCATCGCTGATCTATACGTGCAATAGTTTACGAAAGACAAGAAACCAAAAGTATTTTTTTTTACTGCCAATATCTTAAAAAATGTAAAATTCATTGGTTGCAAAGTTTCATCAACTTTTTATCTCTCTTTTTTACAACAAATTACTTCAAAAATGATGAGATTATCAGATTCCAATAAATCAAAACCAACTAACCATGATACATTCAAAGAGATGGTTTTCAACTACCCAATTACTTTTACAAGTCCTGAAAACTACACTCTAACATCTACTCCAATAGATTCATACATTTCACCAATAAATCTAAACCATCCCATAAACAATCCATCTCCTATTAAACAAAACGTATTTCATTGTGACAGATGTCAAACACAAATAGCCAAACAATTGATACAAAAACCAGTTGGGCCGTTATATTTATTATGTGACGGTTGTGCATTGTTTATTCAAGAGTAATTACAAAAAAAAAGATTTCTTTTGCAACGGCTATCGAAGAATGCCGGAATACTAATTACCAAAAAGAAACCACGAAAATAGAACGGCAAATAATCAAAACGAAAACAACCGTAAGGCTTTTTTTCTTTTAGCGGAATTAAAGCTTTGGAGAAAACTATCAAGGTCGGAAAACTTGCATTTTTTAGTACGATTCTAGATTATTACCTCATTTTTTTTTCTGGGTGTAAGAAACACAATGGTGCCGAACGAACGAAGGAGAGGGAGAAAAAAAAAAAGAAATCAAATCGGTAAGATCAGCACTGACAAAAAAAAGCGGAAGACGCAAAAAATGCCTTACAACATGGTCCTATTTTTTTTGCCCATCGCTTTTCAAAAACTGTTAAATAATAATAGAATAACAAAAAAAAAAAAATAGATCGAGTTATTTATCTGACATATCCGATAACAAAGTACATCAACTAAGTTAAGAAACTCGTTAATATTTTTTGCAAAAAACAAAAAAAAAGAAGAATTTTTAATAGGAGCCAATTTTCCTGATTATAGATAAGCAAAAAAAAAAGTATGCTCGCTAATATCATAAAGATAAAAAAGAATTAAAAAAAAAGAAAAAAAAATTTTTGCTTTCAAATCTGCGCGCGTTAATTATCCCTCAATGCACTACCTATGATACTTTATCTGCAGTACTTACATGATATCGAATATATTATGTAAGAAGAGAAAAAAAAATTTTCAAATTTTCAAACTGATTTTTTTTTTTTAACTTTTTTCCTTTTTATTGGAGAGAAAAGATAAGCTCCAAAAATAAAGAAAAAAGATCAATTCAAAACCCAACTGAAAAAATTTTTTTTTCTTTTTTTTTTCCATCCCACTTCATATCATTAGATAACTTAAAAAAAAAAGTCAAAAAGGAACTTACCTTTATCCATTCTCCCCTCAAAAAATTTAAAAACCCACTTTCATTACTATCTCTCGTTTGTTTCCCCCCTTTCGTTATCAGTAAATAATGTCAATGAGTGAGATTCAACAACGTCCCCAACCACCTACTACCACTACCACTACCACTACAACCAGTGGTGGTGGTGGTGTTACCAACATCAGTTCTGCTTCCTCGACTAGATCACCTTCACCTCCAATAAATTCTATCGTTAAACATGATCTTGTTGAGCACAAGACCAAACCTATTCAAGTATCTCCTATCGTCCCTCAACAACAACAATTACCAACTCCACCAGTAAAGACAGCAGCTGCAGCTACTGCTGCTGCTTCTGTCAAATCAACCCCAGCAAAGGTTAATATGTCAGGGCCTATTTGTGGTAATTGTCAAACCCAAACCACTCCATTATGGAGAAGAGATGAATCGGGTCAAGTCTTGTGTAATGCGTGTGGATTGTTTTTAAAATTACATGGACGTCCAAGACCAATTAGTTTGAAAACTGATACAATTAAATCTAGAAATAGAGTGAAGCAAAGTGGAACCCTGTCAGGAAAATCAACCGGACCGAATACTCCAGAATTGAAATCGAAAGAAGGAAAAAATGGGAAAAAGTCCCCCAAACCAAAGAAGAAATCTAACACCACGGGTGCTAATTCAAATGAAAATAATGCTTTAACTCCTTTATTACCAGCTACTGCAAACAACACCCCAAGTTCATTCAAATCTTCCAATTCAAGTCAAACCTCTTTGCACAACCATCACCATTTACCAAATCATGTTTTGCAAACCCACCAAGTTCCATTACACTATCCATCCTCTACTCCTACTCAATTTGCTCCAGGTTTACAACGAATTACCTCACCGTTGATGTTGTCCACTTCATCAGCTGTAAGAAATGAACCAAGTGATCGTAAGTTAACTCCAATCCAAGCTGCTGCAGGAGCTTTAGAAAATATGTCGAATGAATTGGGTCCAAGTGCTACTTTCAAAAAAGGTACCAGTAATATCAATGGAATCTCTTTAATGAACAACAGGAAGAATGATAGTACCTCATCAAGTGGTTCTTCCTCCATTTTCTCCAGTGTTGCTCCATCTGCTCCGAAATTACCGGCTTTAGGTAGTAAAATTCCATCCCCTGTTGCTTCTAGACCGTACAGCAGATCTTCAACCCCTTTGCAAACATTACCCCCATTACACAAAATGGCATCCAATGATTCTTCTTTACCTTCTATACACAATATTTCAAGTTTCAGTCATGGAACCAACAACGATAATCAAAAACCATTCAATCAACAACAACAACAACAACAACAAAATAATCATTCCCCTAACAACAACAACAACAATCAAGACGGATCCAACAACAATAACAACGAAAACAACAACAATAATGGTGGTAATTCATTCACCGGTAATGCTCATGAAGTTACTTTATTAAAAACAAGAATCTCTGAATTGGAATTGGTTAATGATTTATACAGAACTAGAATAATGGAATTGGAAGCCATGGAACAGGCAGCTAGATTAAGAGAAAATTCCATGAAGAAAAGATTAGAAGAAGTGATGAATTTACAAGCCAGTTATCAACAACTTTCGGGTGTGAATCCAATGCAACCACCAATGCCACCATCCATGCCTGCACCACCTCCACCAGTCCAACAATATCACACTGAACCATCACAACAACAACAACAACAACAACCACATCCACAACCACAACAATCTGTATCTACAACAACAACATCACAACCACAACAATCTATGCCAACATCTACACTCGATACTAGACCAATGGACAATGTGAAGTACTCAAATGAGACAAATGTTCCTACTTCATCAATACAACAGAATGAACAGATTGTGTTGCCGCCAATAAAACGTGATCGCGATGATGACTCTGATGAAAGTAATAAAAAACCAAAATTGAGTTAATTTCACCCCAAAAATAAAAGGACATGTTTTTTTTCTCACTTGTTATGTATTTATTGTTTTATTTTATGTTATTTAAAGGTTTTCGACCCTTCCGTTTTTCAATGTCTTTTGTATATTATTAATAGTTTAGTTTTAGTTTTCTTTTTTTGGTTTGATTTTTTATTATTTGTCAATGAATATAGTAATTATTTCTTGTTTTTATATATAAAAAATGGTGTACACATACATGTATATATATATTCAGAAAACGAAGAAAACAAAAACTAAACAGAATGAATATTTATAATAATAATAATGAAGATCGTCTTAATCAAGTACGAACATCAGGTTCTTCTTTACCCAAAAATTGTTTGAATTTCAACAATTCCAACACGAAATTAATCTCATCCGCCAAATATTGGTCGACTTTCAATTGATAGGTTGATTTATCATCACTATGTTTTTCCAAGTACAATCTAACTGTGGCCCCGGAAGAACCAGTGCCGGATAATCTGACAATGAATCTCAATCCGTTTTCGAATTTAATAAATAAACCTTGGTTCGAAGATACACTTCCGTCCAAATCGGTGTATGAGAAATTGGCAGCTTCTTTAATGACATACCCTGGAGCCAATTCATCGCCTGGTTTCTTCGAATCGACGATGGATTGTAATAAATCAATTAATTCTTGGGCACCTTCACTGGATACATTTTCGTAATCGTATCTGGTAAAAAAAGTTCTACCGTATTTTTCCCAGAATGAGTTTTGGACGATTTCGATGGATGTTTTAGACAGTGGGTTTTTCTGATTGTAATCGGCTAAAACATTCAACCACGCGACAATAGCCCATAATCCATCCTTTTCTCGGATATGGTTGGATCCAGTACCGAAACTTTCTTCACCACAGATACTCAATTTCTTGGCATCGAATAATGAACAGAAGAATTTCCACCCCGTTGGCACTTCATAACATTCCAAATTCTTATTTTGGGCAACTA
This sequence comes from Candida maltosa, assembly GCA_030582995.1. Classification (NCBI taxonomy): domain Eukaryota; kingdom Fungi; phylum Ascomycota; class Pichiomycetes; order Serinales; family Debaryomycetaceae; genus Candida; species Candida maltosa. Next base: position 5,335 of record JAKTXQ010000212.1, read on the forward strand.
AATCAATGGCACCGGAAGTAGGCATGGATCTGGCTAAACCGTAAATACCTTGTTTTTTGAAATACGGGATAGAGTCGGCGTATTCGGAAATGATAGCGACGGAATCACCAGGGGAGACAAAAGTACCAGCACCATAAATCATATTTCTGTCACCATCACCATCAGAAGCAGCACCGAACGAAATGTTTTCCTTATCAACCCTTTCAACTAAAGTATGGGCATAAGTTAAATTTGGATCTGGATGTAAACCACCGAAATCTTCCAATGGTTTGAAGTTTTGAATAGATGATTCAGATAAGCCTAATTCATTAACAAAAATTTCATACCCGTATGGACCGGTAACCCCATTCAATGCATCAAATAAAACTTTGAAATCTTGTTCTTTGGTAGCTTTAGCAATGAACGATTTGATCAATGGGAAATCAAAGATAGATTTCAACATTTCAACGTAATCTTTAACGGAATCAATGATTTCGACTTCAATTGGTCCAACGGTGACGGAACCAATCTTACCCAAGTCAACTTCTGGTAAATCAATGAGTTTATAAGTGGTTAATTTCTTGGAAATGTCATAAATCTTATTTGTAACTGATTCAGGGGCTGGTCCACCATTACCCAAGTTATATTTGATCCCTAAATCATTAGTTGGACCACCTGGATTATGACTAGCAGTCAAAATAATACCACCCGTGGCATCTCTGATTCTGATAACATGAGAAGTGGCCGGAGTCGACAAGATCCCGTTTTGACCAAGGATAACTTTCTTAACACCATTTGCGGCAGCAATCTTAATGATCAATTGAATAACCACATCATTGTAATATCTACCATCTCCACCAATTACCAAAGTAGAATCTTTGGAACCTTCTGGAATTGCATCTAAAATGGCTTGGATGAAGTTTTCGGTATAGTGTGGTTGTTTAAACACGGTGACTTTCTTTCTTAAACCGGAAGTACCTGGTTTTTGATCTTGGAAAGGTTTAGTTTCAATTGTTTGGATTTGAGTATCAGACATGATGATAGTGGTTGTTGTTGATGATGATGACCAATTGATAGGAAAAAGGAGGTAGTTGTGTATGTGTGTGTGTGATTTTTTTTTTTTTTTTGGAAAAATTGGCTGAAACTTATTTGTGGAATTTATATTATTTTTTTTTTTCTTCTTCTTCTTCGTCGTGGTTTCGCTGGTTCTCGTGGAACCGGGATGGATGACTTTTTTTTTTGTCGACACAAATTTCGGAGAACAAATGGTGAACCTTAAACACACACACACATTTTTTTTATTTTTCAGGCGGTCTTCGTGGAAAAACGTGCAAAAATGTAATTACTCTCTGTGTATGTGTGTGTATTGTAATCGTATATCATCGTTGATATACCATTGTTAATGGTAAGCACCTTCCCTCTCAAAATTACAAAACAGTCAGTAATTTACCTCCCCCCTTTAATTTAATTTAATATTTATCTCACCCCACTTTTACAAATATTTGCGATAATCTTAAAATAATACCGTGACGTAAAAATTCCAAATGCAACAGAAAGAAAGAAAAAAAAGGGGACATGAAAAATTTATTATATACGATCCAAGGACCCCGGACCCAAATGATCAAATTACTCTTTCAACCATGTGGTAATTGATAGACGAATGTTCAATTCATTCAAAAAAAGAGAGTTAAGCTCTTAACAATGTTATGGTCCAACATTTAAGGATAATGAAAGGTTAAATAGCTGTGGAGTTGATTGATAAGAGTTTGATTTTGAAATATCTATTTCTAGAATAATTGTTCGGGATAAAAAACAACGTCGTTTCACTAAGACATGTGGAAGATTTATGTTCAAAAGAGAAAAGGAAAGACTAGTATGGAGAGATTACGAGAAAGCACATATGTTCAAACTAACCTTCGTCGATGTTACGTTCTCTCAGACATCGCAATCAAAAAAGAACGAATTTGAGGTAGAATTGGGATTGAAAGGTATTTTACCAGATATCAAGGACAAAGCGAATTATCAATTCTACAAATCGCCAATTCAGGCGTTTTTTAACGAAGCACATAGAATCAATGAAGCAATCAGTATGAAATAAATTGATGTTGCAATTTTTCTATATATATTTTTTTGGCCACGTGACTGTAATAGATAATTTATCCGTCGCGCGCCTTGTTAGTAAAAAAAATAAAATAAAAATATAAATAAATTTTTCAGAGACAGGAATCGTCAACAACTTTTTCTTTCTTTCATTTTTGTCGCTCTCGACTTTCCCAAAATTCTTCTTTCTTTTTCTTTTCTATAATATCTATACCATGATATACTATATCATTGCTCTACTTATAGCTATTATTGCTGCGGTTTATGGAGTGATCATTTTTTTCAGTCATAAACCAAGATTACCATTTCCAAGTGAATCAACTTATAAAACCAATGACAATACTGGGAAATCATACCCATTACCACCACGAATCAACCCGAGAAGCGAGTTTAAAGACGAAGGTATCGATGTCAGTTTAATCATTCCATGTTATAATGAAACTGAAAGATTAGGAAAAATGTTGGATGAAGCCATTGAATATTTAGAAATGAACCATGCCAATAAATACGAGATTCTTATTGTTGATGATGGATCATCTGATGGAACAGACAAGTACGCCCTTAAGAAAGCTGATGAATTTGCTTTGTCACCACATATCGTGAGAGTAGTACAATTGGAGAAAAATAGAGGGAAAGGTGGTGCTGTCACTCATGGCTTGTTGCATTGCCGTGGGAAATATTCCTTGTTTGCTGATGCTGATGGTGCAACTCTGTTCCCCGATGTCAAAAATTTAATTGAATTCACAAAATCCGCCGCTAATAAACCAACAATCGCAATTGGATCTCGTGCACATATGGTGAATACCGATGCTGTTGTTAAAAGATCATTTATTCGTAATTTTTTGATGTATGGACTTCATACTTTGGTGTTTATATTTGGTATCAGAGACGTTCAAGATACTCAATGTGGATTTAAAATGTTTAATTTCGAAGCAGTGAAGAATATCTTCCCACATATGCATACTGAAAGATGGATTTTTGATGTTGAAGTGTTGTTGTTGGGAGAAATTCAAAAATTTAACATGAAGGAAATTGCCGTTAATTGGCAAGAAATTGATGGATCAAAAGTTGATTTGGCAAGAGATTCAATTGCCATGGCTATCGATTTAGTGGTGACGAGGTTAGCATACCTTTTAGGGATTTACAGATTAGACGAATGTGGCAGAGAGGATAAAAAGAATCAATAATAATAGGCTTAATAGATATTCCACATAAACAAAATAAAACAATAAAAGAACTATAAAAAAAAACCTCCACCATCACTCCCTCTTATTCTATTTTCTTGATTGATCCAGTTTTGACATCATAAACATATCCAGAAACTGGAACGTCTAAAACCAAAGGATTATTCTTGAAAAACTCAACATCATCTCTAACACTTTGTTCAAGATCAGAAAATGGCAAAAACGAAAAATGATCAACATTATGACCGGTTTCCTTCTTAACAATCCCTCTCAAATCATTATCAGTAAACGTCAACATCCCACAATCAGTATGATGAACAACAACAATCTCTCTAGTCCCCAATAATCTTTGTGAAATGATAACACTTCTCAAAGCATCGGTTGCTCTACCACCAGCATTTCTAATAACATGGGCATCACCTTCAGTTAAACCGAGAGATGCAGCAGGGTCGATTCTAGCATCCATGCAAATAACAACTGCAACTTTTCTAGCTGGTGGAAGAGCTAAATCGCCTTTGGTGAATTGGGAGACGTATGATTGATTAGCTTGTTCGAATTCTTGAGCAACAGACATGGTTCTAAATAGGGAGTTGGTGATTGCGATTTTTTTGTGAGAGAAGCAAAAATACAAGGATAAAAGTGAATTCAACACGTTTATATATTGTTGGAGAAGTTTGAAATTTTTAAAATTAGGGATTTTTTTTCTTTATATAACTGTGGCTTCATGTTATAATGGATGATAAAGAAGTGTATAATGACATGTAAAGCAGGGAAAAAATAAATAAACAATTCAAGAAAAAAAAATAATCATCGGTAAATTCGCAGCCTTTAATTTCTTAATTGTAGTTTAATTATGTTATTGTTTTGGGGGGAAATTAAGATTATTTAGACCAAAAAAAAAAGTGTAAATCCACTAACCTGTAATTTTTAAAAAACACTCAAAAATGCTAATACCATGATCGTCTACTTTGAATCTCAATGACTGACAATTCATTAAGTGCTACAATCTCATAAACATTTCCATGTTTGTTCGCATTGATACAAAACCAGTAAACCAATTTTTTTTTTGCTTTTTTGGAGGATTTTTTTTTTCCTTTGTCTCGAAAAATATCCAAGGAAAAACAAAAAAAATACTTTATCCTTTTTTTCCTTTCTTTCTTTCTTTTCCTTGTTTATCAAACACCATCTCCAACTCCAATCAAAAAAATAGACATCTAATAGAGGATACAGTGAGAAGGAAAAATGTATGAAGAATTACCATTTGATGAATTGAAAGTAGATTCCCGAAAACGAAGAGTTGCCTATTTCTACGACCAAGATGTAGGTAATTACTTCTATGGAACAGGACATTGTATGAAACCACATAGAATAAGAATGACACATTCCCTAATAATGAATTATGGATTATATAAAAAAATGGAGATTTATCGAGCCCAACCTGCCAGCAATGCAGAAATGACACAATTTCACACTGATGAATATATAGATTTCATCGATCGAGTCACTCCTGATAATCTACATTTATTTGAAAGAGAACAAGTTATTTTCAATGTCGGGGATGATTGTCCTGTGTTTGATGGCTTAGGAGAGTTTTGTAAAATTTCATGTGGTGGGTCGATGGAAGGTGCGGCTCGATTGAATAATGGACTGGCTGATATCGCCATCAATTATGCTGGTGGATTGCACCATGCCAAAAAATCAGAAGCAAGTGGGTTTTGTTATACCAATGATATTGTCTTGGGAATTATAGAGTTATTGAGATATCATCCACGAGTACTATACATTGATACAGATGTGCATCATGGTGATGGGGTAGAAGAGGCTTTTTATACAAATGATAGAGTGATGACATGTTCTTTCCATAAATTTGGGGAATTCTTCCCGGGTACGGGTAATTTAAGTGATATCGGTATCGGTAAGGGGAAACATCATGCAGTCAATGTGCCGTTAAGAGATGGTATTGATGATGCTTCATATAAATCAATTTTTGAACCAATCATATCCAAAATTATGGAATGGTACCAACCATCAGCAGTTGTTTTACAATGTGGTGGGGATTCTTTAAGTGGTGATAGATTGGGTCCGTTTAATTTGTCTATGAGAGGTCATGCTAACTGTGTGAATTTTGTAAGATCATTTGGTGTGCCAATGATGGTTCTTGGTGGTGGTGGTTATACCATTAGAAATGTGGCAAGAACCTGGGCTTTTGAAACCGGTATTTGTAATGGAGAGATTTTACCTAAACAATTACCATATAATGGATATTATGAATATTATGCTCCAATTTATGAGTTGGATGTAAGATCGGCTAATATGAACAATGCTAATTCCAAAGAATATTTGGATAAAATTCTCACGCAAGTGATTGCGAATCTCGATCATACCAAACATGCACCATCAGTTCAAATGCATGATGTTCCACTAGATATGGAAGATTTAGGTGATGTTGATGAGGATATGCCAGATGCAATCGACACAAAAGGTGGTTCGCAGTTTGCACAAGATAAGCGTGTGCAGGCAGATGGTGAATTCTATGAAGATGAAGATAAGGATATAGAGGAAAAGAATATTCAAGAAAATGGAACCGAACCAGAAGCAGAAAAAGAGAAAGACATAGTGAACGGAGATGGAAAAGAAAAAGAAAACAAAGATGAAAATGGAAGCGTGGGTCCTAAAAAAGATGGAGAAGGAGATGTAATAATTCTAACAGAACAGGAACAAGCGGAAATTGCGGAGTTGAATAATAAGAGTGAACTGTAAATAGGTTTGAATGTGATTTGTTTGTTTGTTTTTGTTTGATTGTTACCATTTCCTGATACGTTACCTGTATATCTATATAATTGTAATTATAATACTAAAAAAAACTTCTAGTTGCCTATACAACAAATGCATCCCTTAAATTAAAGGTCATCAGCACATGTCCAGGTACCAAAATAAAAAAACATTAAATAAAATATTCAACTCTTTTTATTTCTTTCCGTGCTTCTTCGTCCTGCTTTTTTAGCAAAAAAAACGTACAAAGGAAAAAAAAAATAAATAATCTCACAATACACGAGAAGCATAAACTGGATTGAAATTGCATTTAATGGGTTCTGATATATTATGGATAGTTAGAGTATATCTATGTTTACATTCAAAAACTACCATGTTGCCAAACTTCAACAACTCAGCCTGATTTTTCTTGGAAGCTTATCACAAAAAACAACAGCAACAAGGTTTATAAAAATGCAACACCGATACTCGTTAATCAATTTCAATAAAAACTATAAGCTCCTTTTGTCCTCGGTACACTCACACCGTATTCAATAGAATTACCCAAAATAATATTCAAAAGTCTAGAATCATTTCTTTTTCACTATTTGTTTTCTTTTTTTATTAGTGCAACTCCCTAAAAAAATAGACCATGAAAAAACGAGATCCATGGATCTTAAATGCAAGAATATGCAAATTGCTTTTAACTTTCGTATTCCCATTTTGTTTCCGTGACTTGTATAAAAAGCCCATAAATGGTGTCTCCCCTCGGCTATGTAAGTTTGACATATACAAAAAATTCGCAACAACTAAAACGAACCTAACAAAAAAAAAGGTATATGCCCTCATCCATTTACATTCTCCATATTAATCCAAAGACGTTGGAATCAGAAAAACATACCCTGATTTTTTTTCACTGGGAAAAAGATTGAAATACAATTTTTTATTTTTTTGTAAAAATCCCGAAAAAGTTTTTTTTTTATTATTGCAAAAAAAAAATATGTACCTCAGACACACGACTTTTGATTTCCGTAAATAGGAGTCTCGTTTCCAAATTAAATGCATGTAGTACACAAAATCCAATTTAAGTATATGAGTTACTTTATATGAAATTATTTTCTCTCTCTCTTTCAAAAAAATTCGTGTTACTACATGGTTTAACTAAAAGGCGGATATCTTTGTTTTTTTTTAAAGCCAACATTACTACCTTTGACAGTTAGGGCGTAATGTCTAAATATAGTATCAGTTCAATAGAGAATACAGACGATTTTTATACTCATCATCATTCATTATTGTAAGTTTTTTTATGAAGATCCCATTAACGGAGAAAAAGATTTTAATTTGTTGTTTTAATGCAAAATTTAATACACAAAAACAGAAAAGCAAACAATTAAACTAATGCAAATAAGAAAACTCAAACATCAAAACATCAAACAATTTTCTTATTTATTTATTTATTCAATAATGTGGATTTGCTTATCCAACTTCAAAAATATTATTGTAACAAAGATATTATTATTATTATATTTTTTTTTTACTTTTATGCTTTTTTTTTTCTTTTCTTTTTTTTGCCTTATTTTTTTTCTGCTACCCAATAGTGTAAACAATAAATAAACGTATCAAAATTTTTCTAAATTGTTTTATAATAATTTTTTACTTTTCCATTTGTTTAAAAATCTTCATATTCGGCATTTTTTGGAAATTTCCTCGTCCAAACTTACTACATACTTCAAAAACTACAATCAACTATTAGAGCTTCAAGTAAAACTTTCGTTAAATATCTTTAAAAAAACAAACAAAACTCACAACCTCAGGTCTAACCCTAGTCATTCTTTAAAATATATACCGACAGTTTAACTAATACATTCGTTTTATCACGAGATTAAAAGCAAAAATTAGAAAAAAGTAAACAAGTGAAAAAAGTAAAACTCAAACAAAAAGAAAAGAAATGTTATTGAAAAAATTCATTTTACCATTATTGGTTTCATCAGTCCTTGCCGACGAAGCGTATGTTCCAGAAGATGGAGCTCCAGAAGCTGCCCCAGCTGCAGTTGAAGATCCAGCTCCAGCCCCAACTGAAGAACCAGTTCCAAGTCCAGATGACGAAGAATACTATGATACTACCGTTTACAGTACCATCACCGTCACTAGAACATTGTATACCCCAGAAGAATCTGCCAGTTTACAATCAGAATATGAAGCATCTTTAGCTTCTGTAAGTTCAGTAGCTTCCAAATCCTCCGCCAGATTGGCCAAGATTGCTGCTTCCAAAGCCGCAGCTGAAACTCAACGTAAGAACGCCATGGCACAAAATTCAACCACTATTGCTTCAACTAAATATGCCAATAGCACTTCCACCAAACCACCAAAACTTACCTCCACCCCAGTTTCCATGCAAACTGCTTACAAAAACTCAACTACCATGACTACTTCCAGATCATCATCATCTTCTAGTAATACCCAAACCAGATCTTCGGCCACCGCTGAAGGTGCTGCCGCTACATTGTTTGGCAACCCAATCTTAAGTGCTGGAATTATTGTTATTGCTGCTGCCTTATTGTAATCTCAACAACATTCTCCCATCCAACTACTAATCCTCCTATCACCATTATCTTATTATTATATTGACATAAAAGAGAAAAGTCAACTGTGGTTAAAGATACTCAAATTCATGTGTTATTGGTAACACTGTTGCTTTTACTACCTTTTTTTATGTTCATTCCCCTCCTCCTTCCTTCATTATCATTTGTTGTATATTATTATTATTTTATCTCTCACCCTCTCGTTATCTCTAATCTTGTTTTCTATATATTTATATTAGTTTGTTTATTTAAAATTCAATCGTGTATTAATTTATCTCTATTTGCGTGCTTTTTATTTAGTCTAAAATGAAGAATACATGTTATTGTACTCAAATCTATGCTCTATTACCTCTTATATCACGTAAATATTTGTCTTTTTCAAGAAGGTAATACTCCATTTCTGTAAGTCCTTGAGGGATTTTTGGTGGAACATCAGGTTTATTAAAATCGTTATAATCAATATCACTAGATTCATCCCAGTTATGTTTCACGGCTCTTTGGAAAACACTCGGTGAAAAATTACCGTTCCCAAGGTATCCGGTTTCACTGGTTCTGAAATCAACTTTTAAATCGTCTTTAGTAACACCACCATTTTGTAATCTTTGTGATCTATTGAAATGTTCAGTCGGTGTTGGAGCATAATATTGTGGATCGATTTCGTCGTTGTTTATTTTAACAGCTCCTAGTTCTTCAGATGGGAAACTAAGTGATTTCACTCTCTGATCCAACATGTAGACTTGAGTAGGCATATCATCTTCTTCCACACCGATGGAGTCGGCAGAAAATGGGATCGAAGTTGTGTTTGAGAAATTGAAATTTGCTTTGGAAGGTGAATACTTTTCATCTTTTGAAACGGGTGGCGGAGGTTTTCGTTGAGGAGAACGTGACATTTTCGGTTTTGGAGGTTCAAAAGTTGACGATGCTTCTGATGCAATTAAATGTGGTGGAGGTGCCGGTGGGGAATTATTTTCCGATTGATGATGATGTTGATGATGATATTGTTCCAGTAAGTCATGGTTAGTTTCTGGATAATCTAATATATGTGATTCTGATATATCGCGTTGTAATTGATCTAAATCAGTTGACTCGTAGTTGCTTATTGGTGAAACACTTCTTCTGGTATTCATGGAACTGAAAATTTTCGGACCATTCGGTGAAGTGGTTGTCGTAGTTTCATGTCCTTTCCATAATGTGGATATTGGTTCTTTGGATTGGAATTTATCAGTAAATTTAGCAAATTTCAGGGCATACTTCTTCTTCCCTTTCAAATTATCCAGATCGACACTCACGAAAACTTCTCGATTATTAGAAGTAGTACTACTTGTAGCACTATTTTTTAAAAACTTTTTCAGGAAAACAGACGACGATTTACTGGTTGTGGAATTCTCCAGACTAACAAACACATCATCTGCCACACTATTACTCGATGTCATTGGGGTATAATGACTTTCTTTCGACGATTTGAATGGTGGACATGGTAAATCTTTATATTTGGACGGGCTCGATGTTCTTGAACTATGCTTTAATGGATTATAATCTTCTTCATTAACCACAACCACGTTACTATGCTGAATTGGAATTTTCGGTGGAAGTACAGGAGCACTTGGATAAAATGTCATTTCGAGATAAATCATCCCGGCACGTTTCCCACCTAGACTCAAATCATACCATTTATCATAGATATATTTCCCATTTTCTCTATTATCTGGATTAGTGAAAATCACCGATGCATCGATTTCTGCATTCCCAATCGGTGTAGGATCCGATTTGGTCTCATCCAAAACATCAATCTTCAACACGGGTTTCCTCTCTCTTGATAATTCAAATCTCATTTCCGTGGTCCATTCAGGTGTCTGTCCGGCTCTGAAATCTGCTTCCGTTTTCTTGGCCGTTGTTCCAATTCTGGCCACGACATATGGTGATTGTTTATCTAACTTCCTTCGATTAGGTAAATGTTTGGCTTTTATCACCATAACAACCAATGTACCATCGGCTGCATTGGGATATTCGTAACTGTCATCACTTGCAAAATTAACACTTGTAACTGGTGATACTTTTGACGAAGAATACATGGGATACTAATGAATTGACTAAGAAGAAGAAAGAAGAATAACTCAGGTCTTCTTTTCTTCTATTTTAAAAAAATTTAGGAGGCTAAAGATCGTAAAAATAAATAAAAAAAAAGAGAAGTCATATTTTTTTTTTCACAACTGTGCCTACACACATTTATATAGATTTGTCACGTGACAGTGTTGTGAAATGATCCCGAAACGGAAAAACAATGAATATTTTTTTTGCTTCTTTTTGGGAATTTTTCTAAAACTGGTATAGAAAATTTTTCGTAATAATCAAGGGGGTACTCAAATCGAAGAGAAGATGTGCTAGATGAGTTTATATCTGAATTGTTGGATATTATTTCATGAAAACAAAGAACAACTTTAAAAAAACCAGGGATTGATTTTTGAGCCATCTCCAAGAAAAAGAACAATGCTTTTCTTTTAATCTCGAAAAAGTTACGAGACTCATCATAAACCACAGCCAAGAACAAGCCAATCCACAATTCAAATCAATACCTTTTGTTGTCTTCAACTCATGTCAAAACATCAATCATCATTACCACACAGTTTTTGTGTAATCCTCTTCATGTATACGCAGAAGATTTTTTTTTTTTTTTCACTTCAAAATTTTTTTTTTCCGTCTTCATCATCGTCCCTTTTCTTCTACTTTGTCTTTCAACTTGACCTACAACACAACACATATTATATTACCTTACACTCAGATATGTCATTTAGAGGAGGAAGATCAACCCAAAGAACCATTCTCCCCTTTGGTCTAGAATATGCAGATATCATCTCGACTACTCAAGAAGCTGAGAAACCACAATTATTACTCCCAATAAATGGTGATTTAACAGAACTTGAGAAAGTCATTGCGAAACAATCTATAAGTTATACTAAAATCATGGCCGATGGACCATTTTTCACAGGGAACCTTGATTCATTGAAAAAAAGTGATCAAAAAACTAATAATAAGAAAACTACAACATCCACTACCAGTGCTGATGGAATAGAGAGATATTCTGATCGATATAAGAAAGTCCAAAAAATTGGACGTACGATTGAAGAACATCCTTATCAACCGCAATTCTTCCCAGAAGAACTATATTCAGTTATGGGAATCACCAACAAGGAAAAGAAGAAGATTTTGGCATTGTCGAAGTTTAAATCGAATGGTGGATTGAAAGAGTTTTTGTCAACTAAAGAAATTGAAGATATGAACGAAGCAGAGAAAGCTAAAGCCATGGCACAAGAGTTACTTAATATAGCGGATGATCATGATGATCAGAAAGGTGAAAATAATAGTGGTGATGAGGAAGAAGAAATGGATGATGCGTATGAAGATGATGAAGAGGATGATTATAATGCTGAACAATATTTCGATGATGGTGATGACGACGGTGGTGATGATGGTGGAGACGATGAGGCAGCATTCTGATTTTGTATTTATATTATATCAAAAATAATAAAAAGTAATTCGTGAAAAAAAAAAAGAAAAATTGTGTTTTAAAAAAAAAATTAAATTGTATTACTGTATTATACTATATATCAAATGTAAAACTAACTAATGCGTTTCTACCTCCTGATATTTTACCAAGCCATCTTCCAAATTTATGTTCTTTACTTAGTAACACATAAACTTTCAATGTTTTAGTACCTGGAACTTCAACGGCATCGATTTTTGCAACACA
>JAKTXQ010000213.1:0-17668 GCA_030582995.1 Candida maltosa
TCTTGTGCGCACCCAATCGACACAAAATAAATTTAATTCGACTAAATAAATAAAAATTGGGAAACGAAACAATACGATGAGGTTCAACTTTTCTTTTTTCTTTATTAATTTCAATGATGTAATTTGTCGAATGACCTTAAACTTTTAATTACCCAACTATCAATGAGCGGAGGGGGAGGAGAGAGCAAACGGCGTAGATTTTTGTTTTATCTGATATCACCAAAAAACATTGTCATTGATAAATCCAAGCAATTTCAGTTCTTGAGCAAAGGAGAGAAACTTCTCAAGTTCAAGTACAAAAACAATATCTCAAGTATTATTAATAAAAAATTTTTAAAGTAGAGCAACTAAATTTTATGGAATATTATTGGAATTTTCAAATTCATTACTAACCTTTTGATAATACAAATTTGTTACATTCAAAAAAAAACCCACATCCACTCACCCACATATTTCTTGCTACTTAGACAAGAAAAAAATAATTGCTTTGTTTTGTTTTGATTTACTTTCTTCAATAGTTCATTGGTAAACTTTCATCAGTTGTAGAGTCTTCTTTAATTACGTACATAATTACCTCGACCGATAAGACTGTTGGGAGAAAAATATTTTTTTTTTTTTGTTCCGACCTGCACGCACGTTGTAATTGCGATTTCGCTCCTTTTTCTTCTTTTTTCTTTCCAATCCAGTTGACTACGTACGATAAGAATTTTGGTTTTTTTTGCTGTAGTCATCGCCGCAATTTCAACCGGTTTTCGTTTTAAATGTACTGTGGATCTTTATTTAGTCGAATTTCACACTGCCTCATGTATTAAATACTCCAGACAACAAGAGCAAGGCAATAAGATTATTTAGATTGTTGTTATTAATTGACAATTCGCAAAGCCACCACGAGTTTAAAACCTTTTCTCTCTCTCTCTCTTAATAGCAAATGTAAATTAGATCCAGATCAAAACTCGGCGTTGCTATAAAAAGAACAAAAAATAAGTCTTGGTGCCTCGCTAGATATCAAAATATGACATCATATCATAAACAAAAAAACACACACGATGTTATTTCTTGATTTCCTTATTTTATCATCCCCACTGTAATTTTCTTCTTGTGTGCACAAAAATATACAATTGAAAATTGAAAAAAAAAGAATATCAAGACACCACACAATGACTTACTTTCTAGATGATATCAAACCACCACCACGAAATGACATCAATCCAACATTCACCTTACTCACCACTGAACTATTTGATAAATTAGATAGCGTGAGACGCGAAAACTTAGGAGATTTCAGAACCATCACCGAAAAGAAGGCGTTCATAATCAGGACGTTCATGGAAACGTTCAGAACCCATATCGGCATAGACATCTACCCATCTGTAAAGCTAATATTCCCGGAAAAAGTGGGGAGATTATATTTTATCAAAGAAACCGCATTGGCGAGATTAGTCATCAAAATGTACAAAATCCCTAAAGAAACAGATGATTATAACCTTTTACATAATTGGAATAAACAGTACCAACCATCGAAAAGGTTTGCTTCTGATGAGAAGAAACTCCGGGATTTACCATTACAGGCATCACGAGTGATTGGGAAAAGGAGACAATTTAATGGGAAACCACGGGAGTATACCGTTGATGAAATTAATCGAATTTTGGATCAATTGGTATTGGCGAAATTATCTCAAGATCAGATTGAGTTATTGAAACCGGTTTTCGATAGTTTGAGTATCCTGGAGGTTCGATGGTTGATTCAGATCATTTTGAAAAAATCGATTTTGGTTAATGTCGAGAAGTTTTTCTTCAATTTTTGGCATCCGGATGGGTATAGAGTATTCACTATTTGTAATGATTTACAGAAAAGTTTCCAATTTTCAACAGACCCGCAGGAGAGATTAGATGGCACACAATTGGAAATACATCCTTTTTATAAATTCAAACCACAATTGGCGGAAAAGTTAACGACGAGTTATACCACGCTTATCAAAAAATTACAGAAAAAACATGATATGGATGAACGATATGAAAAATTATTCAACCAATTAGAATTACAAGATAAGTTTTACATTGAAGAGAAAATGGACGGTGATCGAATGTTATTACATAAAGACGGAGACAATTTCAAATTTTTCTCACGAAGACTTAAAGATTATTCATTTTTATATGGTGAAACATTCGGATTTGGATCATTGACGAAATTCCTAAAAAATGCCTTTGCAAATAATGTCAAATCCCTTATATTAGATGGAGAAATGGTGGCGTATGATTATAAACGAGAAGCAATCTTACCATTCGGTACTTTGAAATCGCTGGCGATACAAGAAAGTGTCCGACAATTCACTACAATCGACCAATACGAACAACAAACATCATATCCTTATTTCCTAATCTTTGATATCCTTTATCTAAACGGCAAAGATTTAACCAACTTCCCATTATTCTTCCGGAAAAATATCCTAAACCGAATTCTTTCACCCGTCCCTCATCGATTCGAAGTCCATGATACACGTTTGGGTTCATCCAAAGTCGATATCGAACGCGCGATCCGAGAAGTGGTCCATAATCGAAGTGAAGGTTTAGTGTTGAAAAACGTCCAACTGAAATACGCGATCGACGGATATAGAAATCCAGATTGGATAAAAGTCAAGCCGGAATATTTGGAAAAATTCGGTGAAAATTTAGATCTTGTCGTGATTGGGAAAGTCCCCGCCATTAAAAACTCCTACATGTGTGGATTAAAAAACATTGATGATGGCGCTTATTACAGTTTCTGTATATGTGCTAATGGTTTTGAAATTGAAGAGTTTGATAAAATTGAAAGACTCACGCATGGGAAATGGATCAAGACTGATGTTGAAATGCCACCGGAACTGTTGATTAAGTTCGGCACCAAAATCCCTACGTACTGGATCCATCCTAAAGATTCACTTGTGTTGGAAATTAGAGCACGGTCGATTGATACAAGTATGGAGAAAACGTACGCTGTTGGATCGACATTACATAATAACCATTGTCGAAAAATAAGAGAGGATAAATCAATAGATGAGTGTGTTACCTTGCAAGAATATTTCCGAATTAAAGAAAACTATCTGAAAGATTTAACAAAAACACAAACTGCATTATCGAAAAAAAGAGCCCCATTGTATTCATTCACTGACCTACCTGATTTGAAAAAAGTCAAAAAACAATCTGATCTATTTGATGATTTTGAATTCTTGATATTGAGTGATTGGAAAAACGGGAACACAACAACCATGGATGATTTGAAAATGCTAGTTAAGAAATACGGTGGGAAAATCGTCAACTCAATAGATGTCCAATCACAACTACAAATAATCGTCATCACGGAAAAAGATCTCCCTGTATCTAATCAATATTTAAAACGCGGCATTGATTTAATCAAACCAATCTGGATCCAAGAATGTATTGATCGGGGTCGGATTCTTCAATTAGAACCATATTTCGTATTCGCAACTAATAATTGGGAGAAATTCGATGATATGGCGGATAATTACGGTGATTCGTATATAATCCACCAACCCTTGAATTTCGTCGTTCCTAAATTATCCAATGACGAGCTTTCTAAATTACGTGATGATTACGATTGGGGGGATTCTAAACCTTTAGTTTATCTATTTCGAAATATTCCATTTCACGTGTTGGGTGATTCATTGAATACTCAGTTATTACAAGATAGAATAGTGCGGTTTAATGGGGAGATCAAATATAATTTCCTTGAATGTTTTTATATCGTCGTTCCTGACAAACTACATTCTCGTGAACAAACTTTGGCCCAGGTGAACCGAATGTCGAAACAAATTGCTGAATCAATGGTGATTAATGAAAATGGATCAACTAGTAGAATCCCATGCTTTGTTACAGAGTCATTTATTAATAAATCCATTGATATGAACTCAATAGTTGATCCAGATGATTATAAATTTGTATAGGCGAAGTCACGTGATACGCGTATCACTCGGAAAAAAAAATTAAGATTTAGATTTTTTTTGAATTTTTTTTTTTTTGAAATATAAACACAACAACAACACATCAATCATGTCAGACAGTTCAAATTCACGTACTCTGAAAAGAAAACTACCGTTAGATAACGATTCCCTAGCACCATTCAACATGGAGCAAGTGATGAAAAAACATACCCTATCAAAACGAGTAATCGAAAAGCTCTGGAATCCACTTGACGAACCAAACGCCCATTCCCTCGACGAGCTTCTCAACATCGCATTATTAAAAACATTAGAACATCAGCCTGACAAATCCGAAGCCAGCAAATCGATAAATAATGCCTGGATAGACGCATCATCAACAACAGCCAACAATGATTCATTCCGATCACGACTCCAACTCACGAAACTCCCGCCGCCTAATTCGATGTATGTGCATCATGTACGGAACAAGACCAATGATCTTAAGAACGCCTTCGATTATGATCTGGTGTTGAGGAAGAAGACGGTGTTGGAGACATACCTCCTGGCGGAATTATCCCTGTTGCATGAATTAGAACAGACGTATAATCAGAGTGTGTTGATGTATGATCGTGATGTCGGGTATTTTGGCACGTTTAAGGGGACGGTGAAAGGAGAGGAGAGGAGGTTGGATGAGGAGATTCAGGCAATAGAGGAGGAGTTGGCGTTATTCGAGTATCAGAAATTGCCGGATAATATTTATTTGAAGAAGAAGATGGAAATGGGTGAGTTTGATCCGGATAGGGATGATGATACGAAAGAGATCTTGTTGAAGTTGAACAGTCTGTTGAATTTAATGGATTTGAAGAAATTGAATGAGAAATTAGAAGTCATGATAAATATGCTAGATTAGGATGTATGTATGGTACTCAATTAATAAATCATCTGTGCTCTGTTCAGCATCGTTTTTAATCAACTCCAACATACCTTCCGGTAAGAAAGGATCACCTTGTGCATCGACAATATAACATAACGGCATTTCCGTTGACTCGTACTTGGTTCTGATCGCGGTATTCGTCGTCACCTGAAAAGTCCCACTAAACCCATACTTCTATCTCAATATACCGGTTCTGTCGACTCGTAGATTGTTCCCCAAAATCCCACCAAACACAAACAACGATTATATATTTTAAGAAACACTCATTTACAACAACAAGAAGAACCACCTTCGACAACTTCAGTGGCTAATCTGGAAGTTTTATCAACCATCATCGTTTTGGTATCGGTACTGGAAAGATCCTCCTGTCTAACTTCACAGGTAGTTCTAGCAGAAGAAGGTTTGACATCCATAACAAGGTTCTCGTAACATCATATTGAATAACAAAGATACTTGTATGATTTTATCATTCATATATTCATCTGTCTTGCAAACTATTTATTTAGAAATGCATGTTTTATAAAAAAATCTATTGTTTCAAGTGGAGATCTGCAAGTGAAGCGCAAAATTGATTTTTTTTCTGGTCCCTGTTGCTTAGCCTCGTAAGTTTTTTTTTTGTCTGAAGAATTTCAGGTTCAATTTTCTTTTTCCATAAACTCAAATCTTGTCTCACCACTTTGAAACCTAAAAATAAAAAAAAGACGAAAAAAAAATATTAATACGAAATTTTCACTTTCGTTTTTTTTTTAGTATAACAGATCTGAAATTCTCTCTTTCCTTTTTTCTTTTTTTTTTTCCCTAAACATCAACTACTATGGTCGACTATAAAACTTGGTTGAAAGATATCAACGACAACACCAAACTCTCCCAATTATCAATACCGGGAACCCACAATTCCGCAGCCTGTCACACCGCCTTACCATCCGTTCAATGTCAAGGAGCCAGTGTCACTGAGCAATTAGAACACGGTGTTAGATTCCTCGATATCAGAGTCGGGAAATTATTCTTTGGTGAAGATGTCAAGGATTTACAAGTCATCCATGGTAAATTCCCCGTCAAGCTTCCATTCCCTTTGAAATTGACCGATACTTTAAACGAAGTGTATCAATTCTTAGCCAACAACCAATCCGAAACCGTCTTGGTCTCGATCAAACAAGAAGGGTCTGATGATTGGGATAATTCGAAAGATGAATTCGGGAAATTGATTTGGGAAAGGTATGTTAATCCAAACAAGGATAGATGGTATTTAAACACTGATATCCCGAGACTTAGAGATGCTAGAGGGAAAGCTGTATTGTTTAGAAGATTCGGCGTTCAAGATGAACAGTTACGTAACCAGTTTGGATTCTCCGCTTCATCATGGACGTATAATACAACTGATGACGATAGAGGACAATTTGTCGTTCAAGATTTCTGTGAAGTTAATTCCACAGATGATGTCCCTAAGAAAATCGATTATGTTAAGAATTTAGCCAAGAGAGCTCAAGATTATACGTCTAGTAATGACGATAAGTTGTTCCTTAACTTCACTACTGGGTCGTATTTTTTTGATAGACAATGTTGGCCAGAACCAATTGCCAAAGCAATGATTGACGGCAACATTCACGAGACTTTCAAGAAAGGTGTTGGTATTATTGTTTTGGATTATGCTGAAACTGATGATTGGAAATTACCAAAAGCATTAGTTGACAGTAATTTTTAAATGCATGTATAAAAAAAAATCGAAATAGACGTTGATTTGTTTTTGTGTAATCTAAATCCCCGAAGTTTTTTTTTTTTCTTCATTGGAGAAGCAAAAGAGCGATTATGGAAAAACAGTGAGAAAGAAAAAAAAAAGAACGAGAAATCAAAGATTGATAAACAAACACTCCAAATGTTGGCACGAAGAATTCTAGGGAGTTGTTCTCGGTTTAAACCACAGCTTGCATGTGCTACATTACAATTGATCCGATATCAATCGAAGAAACCAGACATCTCTAAGATAAATGATCCCAAATTACGAGAAATCATTGAAGGTACGAATTTCGGCACTGAAGCGATCTTGAAGAAAAAGAAAGAAGAAGAGGATCGGAAACGGAGAGTTGAAGAAGAGAGGAAAAAATTAGAACAGGAACTAGAGGTTCAAAGGAAACGTGAAGAAAGAGAAGCCGAGAAAGAAAAGGAACAACAAAGATTGGAAGCATTAGAACAAGCCAAAAGAAGACAAGAATCAGCTTCAAAAGCAGATAGTGAAGTGAAACTGACGATACGTACTACTGAATCAGGGAAATTACAAGGTGTGGATACAGATACTCATGAAACTGTGGTTGGGGAAAATGATGAACAGGTTGAATTAACTATAGAAAATCAAATTATTGCCACAAGTAAAGGAACAATAGATGAGAGCGATATCCCAAACTTGGCAAGGGAAATAAATGAGACGATCCAAAAAGAAATTGGTGGACTACCTTCTCAAAAAGCCAAACGACAAAGTGAATTGGCTAAAAAATTAACCAAATATTTAGATTCGGCACACGATACTATTCTCACGGCGACGAGAGCATTAAATGACGTGACAGGGTATTCAGCAATAGAGAAATTGAAAAAATCAATTGAAGTTCTTGAAGATGATTTGAAAAAGGCAAAAGAGAAGGTGAAAAAGTGCAAAGTCGCTTACGGTGAAGCGATCCAAAAAAGATCCCAGTCACAGAGAGAAGTAAACGAATTATTAACGAGAAAACATAATTGGTCTCTGAATGATTTGGAAAGGTTTACTGAATTGTATCGAAATGATCATGAAAATGAAAGATTGGAACATGAAGCCGAGAGAAATTTAGATGAAATGGAAAGTAAAGTCGATGCGATTCAATTAAAACTCACACAGCTGATTTTAACGAGATATCACGAGGAACAGATTTGGTCCGATAAAATACGAAGATCCTCCACCTGGGGTACATGGATATTGATGGGTATTAACGTTATGCTTTTTGTTGTGGCAACGTTAATTGTGGAACCTTGGAAAAGGAAAAAATTGGTAAATGCTTTTGAAGACAAAGTTAAACAAGTATTGGTAGGTATATCACAGAATGATGAAGAGATTTTAGAACCAATACTTGAAAAATTGGAACCTTCAGATGGAAAAATTGATATAAAATCTGTACCAACGTCAACACCAACAGAGCTGTTTAAATTTAAATTTTTAATTGGAACATGGCATGAGGTTAAAGAATCAGTCATAAAAAGTTATAATGCATTATTATCTCCAGACGTAAAACTGTTGGAGTTTGATAAGCTTGAGTTTGAAATATTTGCCGTCAGTTTAACGGTAGTTGCATTAAGTATAGGAAGTATTATCACATCTTTATTTAAATAGACATTAATGATATAGATTGCGAAAAAAAGCTTACATTAAAAAAAAAAAAATGTACACATTCGCACGATTTGTGGTTCAAACTTTAGCGTTGTGTTGAAGAAGTGCGGATGGAAAAAAATTTAGTTGCCACTTGAAATATAAACTGTTGATTACAATTTTTTTTTTCCTTGTTCTTCTTCCACTATACCTCTTTATTATACAATGGAAGAACCGGTGATTTTGGATAACGTGAATAACGTTTTATCGAAAATATCTAATAACACACCAATCAGTAGTACTGCCAATGAAACTGACGTATACCTCAAATTGAAGAAATTGGAGAAAGAATTGGATTTGTTATTACTACAAGAAGAATACATCAAGGATGAACAACGTCATTTAAAACGTGAATTAGTCAGAGCACAAGAAGAAGTCAAAAGAATAAAGTCAGTTCCATTAGTTATTGGACAATTTTTGGAACCTATTGATGAAAATACCGGGATTGTTTCCTCAACGACTGGTTCCAACTATGTTGTCAGAATATTATCGACTTTGGATCGTGAATTGTTAAAACCATCATCTTCAGTAGCATTACATCGTCACTCTAATGCGTTAGTTGATATCTTACCACCGGAAGCCGACTCATCGATTTCGATTGTTGGTGACGATCAAAAACCTGATGTCACATACGCCGATGTTGGGGGTCTAGATATGCAAAAACAAGAAATTAGAGAAGCTGTCGAATTACCATTAACTCAAGGTGATTTGTATTCTCAAATTGGGATTGATCCTCCAAGAGGTGTGTTGTTGTATGGTCCTCCAGGTACTGGTAAAACCATGTTGGTTAAAGCAGTGGCAAATTCAACCACCGCTTCATTTATCAGAATCAATGGTTCCGAGTTTGTTCAGAAATATTTGGGTGAAGGTCCAAGAATGGTTAGAGATGTTTTTAGATTGGCTAGAGAAAATTCCCCGGCAATTATATTTATTGATGAAATCGATGCCATTGCAACCAAGAGATTCGATGCGCAAACCGGTGCTGATCGTGAAGTTCAAAGAATTTTATTGGAATTATTGAATCAAATGGATGGTTTTGATCAAACTTCTACCGTCAAGGTCATCATGGCCACTAATAGAGCTGATACATTGGATCCTGCATTGTTGAGACCTGGGAGATTAGATAGAAAGATTGAGTTCCCATCTTTGAAAGATAGAAGAGAGAGAAGATTGATTTTCTCCACTATTGCTTCAAAAATGTCTTTGGCTCCAGAAGTTGATTTGGATTCTTTAATTATCAGAAACGATCCATTGTCTGGTGCTGTGATTGCTGCTATTATGCAAGAAGCTGGGTTAAGAGCTGTGAGAAAGAATAGATACATGATTTTACAAAGTGATTTGGAAGAAGCTTACACAGCACAAGTGAAGACCGGTACCGAACATGATAAATTCGATTTCTACAAATAGTTATGTAAAACAAATGTACAATTAATCGAAAAAAAAATATTATATCAATTGGTATATGCCTAATCCTAGTTCAAAGTTGGAAAAATCTATATGATCCAAATCAACATGGAAAGTATAATTCCAAACAGGGATAAACTGAGATGCATTAAAGTTATGAAATGACGCGATTGGTGTAATAACATACACTGGTTTCGATCTACCAACTGACCCCAATACTCTCTCAACTTCAGAAACATCCACGCCCATACAATCAATAATATTAACGGTTTTACTCACATCAACACTATCATTTATCCTGATAGTTTCCGTCGAATTACTCCCTAAAATCCAACTTGGCGGAGAATAAGTCCTCCACCATACCTGAACCAACCCATCGTCAATCTGTTTCAAATAATCCAATGCGGGGATGACACCACCTTGATGAAACACACCCATCAAGAGACACATGGCGATGTTGAACAAGTACCATGTGTAAACCATCCATGATTGGACCCATTTCATAGTGAAGTCGAAACAACAACACATTAATGGGAGGAGCGGGACCAAGAATCGTAATTCTTGATGAGGGATTATTGAAAGGAATAATAAGCCGCTGGTTACTGATAAGAATGGCGTCGTTTTGACGTATGTTTTCGAAATGAAGAATATCAAACCTGGTCCGAGGATTTGGGGTAAATTGACGAGAATGTGGGTGTAGTATGGATGGATTCCGTGTTGAGATAAGTTGTCGTAGTTTGTGTTGTATAGGAGATTGTTCAATGGGGTGATGACGTAGTTGGAAATATCGTATGGGTTAGATAACACTTGATCAAGATTCCCGAATAAGAAAGTATCAATGAGGATTAATATCGCGGTGGATAAGACAAATCCAAATACTAAGATTATTCCACTTTTAAGATGGGCGAAAACATATTTGATAAGAAACCAACTCGGGAGGATTAGAAACGCTGGGAACGTAACTCGATTGAAAATTCCGAGTGAGATCAAAACTCCCATATAAAATAAACTCGTGTTTTTATTCATATTTCTCACATTATCATCTTGTGATTCTTGAACATACCTCAAATCATCAATGAGTAATATCACCACTAACAAAAGTAACGTCTCAACACTATTTGAAAATAAATGGTTTTGATAAACCAAAGTAATATACGATGTCAGGGTGAAAAAAATTGCTTTAATCCGTTCATGTTTAGATGGCAACATCCAATACAAACAAAAATCAGTGACAATCCAACTTAAAATACACAATTGTAATCTTGCAAAGTACCAGATCTGTAATGGCGTCAAATTAATGTTGAAAAACTTGATAAAGTAAAGCAATGGACCATATAACAAGTATAATGGTGCCAAACTTCGAGCTGGAGTATCGTGAAACTCCCATGGAATATTGGTTGAATAATCTAGAATTCGATTAGTCAATACTTCTAAACTTTGGAAATGTTCATCAGGATGGATATAAGAGTCCGATAAAGTTAAAACAAACCTGAATATAATGGTGAAAAGGTAGAATGTCCTCCAATTGAGATTTAGCTTAATCATTTGTTGGAACAATGATGAACCACGCGTATTTGAAAAAAAAAAAAAAATTTTCTTTTCTGTTTTTCTTATGTTTTGTCAAATCCAATTGCAAAAAGAGTTAGTTGACTTTAATGAGAAGCAATTGATCTGTATGAAGTATACCGACAAGTACAGTTTAGCTGGACATCTTTTTGGTTGGTTTTTATTTCATTTAAATTTTGCAGCAAAATTCCATCAAATTTGTAAACTATAAAATTATGGATAACTTTCGGATGTGAGAAAAAAAATTTAACGTTAAGCTCACCTTACAATTGTCATATACTGTACTGTATAAATTAAATTAAAAAAGAAAAAAATAGTTATTCCGGAAGTTAGCGTACACTATTGAAAATAATTTAGACCACATAAACGGAATCAAAAGTGCGATGCTCCATATTTTTTTTTCTTTTTTTTTTTTTTGTTTTTCAAGTCCGAGACTTTAATATATTATATAACCGATTATATCCATAGTTATTTCTTCACAAACTATCGGCTTGACAAGAAACAAGACCCTAGAACCCAATGATGTAGTTGAATTGTCCAGGTAGAATTGAAGTGGTTCGATAAAAATTCAGTTCCAATTTTTGTAAGTTTAGGTTTTTTTTTTCTGTTATTTTTATGATCTCCATTTGATGGATCCGAAGTTCACTGGAGTTTTGTACCTAGTTTAAAGAATACTAAAATTTTATTGGTTGGAAATTTTTTTCCGTTGCATCAATAAATTTTTAATATTACACAAAACTGAATTTTTTTTAACTGTAAAGTTTTTCCCTCTTTAATTTTTGTTTCTTTGATTGTTGGTGAGAAAGAGAAAGAGAAAAAAAAAATTGAAGAAAAACTTCCCCTCCGATTCATCTCTTCTTCTTCTTCTTCTTGTTTTTTTTTTCTTTTTTTGGAAATCATCTACATTAATTCTTTATTTTAGACAACATCACAATGTTTAGACAAGTCACCAAATCTGTTCCAGTTAAAACTTCTCAAAGACTTTTAGCCAGATCTTACATAGCTGGTCAATTCACTGGTAAAAAAGGTCCAGATGGAAAATATACCGTTACTTTAATTGAAGGGGATGGTATCGGTCCAGAAATTTCTCAAGCCGTTAAAGACATTTATGCTGCTGCTAATGTTCCAATTACTTGGGAACCAGTTGATGTCACTCCATTATTAATTGATGGTAAAACTACTTTACCACAACCAGCTGTTGACTCTGTTAACAAAAACTTGGTTGCCTTGAAAGGTCCATTGGCTACTCCAGTCGGTAAAGGTCACACTTCTATGAACTTGACTTTAAGAAGAACTTTCAACTTGTTTGCCAATGTCCGTCCATGTAAATCTATTGTCGGTTACGATACTCCTTACAAGAATGTCGACACTGTCTTGATTAGAGAAAACACTGAAGGGGAATATTCCGGTATTGAACATACCATTGTTCCAGGTGTTGTCCAATCCATTAAATTGATCACCAAACCAGCTTCTGAAAAAGTTATCAGATATGCTTTCGAATATGCTAAATCTATTAACAAACCACATGTTCTTGTTGTCCACAAAGCTTCCATTATGAAATTGTCTGATGGTTTGTTTGTCAACACTGCTAAAGAAGTTGCTCAAGAATACCCAGATGTCAGTTTAGATTTCGAATTGTTGGATAACACTTCTTTGAAATTAACTTCTGACCCATCTCAATATAAAGATGTTGTCATGGTTATGCCAAACTTGTACGGTGATATCATGTCCGATTTATCTTCCGGTTTAATTGGTGGTTTAGGTTTAACCCCATCCGGTAACATGGGTAACACTGTTTCCATTTTCGAAGCTGTCCATGGTTCCGCTCCAGATATTGCTGGTAAAGGTTTAGCTAACCCAACCGCTTTATTATTATCTTCATGTATGATGTTGAGACACATGTCTTTGAACCAAGATGCTGACAAGATTGAAGCCGCTGTCTTGAAGACAATTGCCTCTGGTCCAGAAAACAGAACTGGTGACTTGAAAGGTACTGCTAGCACCACACGTTTTACTGAAGAAGTTATCAAAAACTTGTAATTCAATTAAACTTTATTTATATAATTATTAAATTCTTTGGCCAACTTTCCAATTGTGATTTAACCATTCATAAAATGAAAGATCAAAGGATTTATAATAAACCCAACAAACATACAAAAAGAAACTTTTTACAATACATACATATTCTCGTGACGATTTTTTTTTTATTTAACCATTACTTTACTTAGCAGAACTACTACTACTTTGTAGATAATTCTTTAAGAATGATATTTGTTCCTTCAACAATAGCAACGTGTTCAACTTTGTGTACTCTATCTTCATATTCTTCCAATGTTTCACCTTTAATCAAATCAAGTTCTTTCACCAAAATCGGAGCACCTCGATCCACTTCAGCAATCACACGATGGATCATTACACCTCCTTTACTGATTTCCCCATCTTGACCTGCTTTCCAACAACGGTCAATGGCATGAGTACCATCAAATGCACCAGGCAATGCTGGATGTAAGTTAATTATCGTAATCCCTGCTTTTTCCAAAGGTTGCAACACGCTAGGTGACAAAATCAACATCCAGCCAGCACACACAATCAAGTCCGGTTTAATGTATGACTTGTCAGAACCAGTGGTTGCACCATGAATTAACAAGTTTGCTAAATCTACATTGAATTGTTCTCTCTTTTGTTTACGTTCTTCAGCTTGCTCTTTCGGGATTCCTTTATAGTATGTCTTTAACATATGAGTCTTGGTAGGGATGGATACTGATTCTGCTCGTGTTAATCCAAATGCTGTATCCGATGAGGATATGACTTGGGTGATTTTACCGTTTAATTTACCTGCCTGTTGTGCATCTATGAGTGCTTGTAAATTTGTTCCGGATCCGGAAATCAATACCGTTATATTTAAACTCATTGGATGGTAATAGAAGGGGGTAGGAATTGCTGAAGGAAAATGATGATTGATAGTTTGCAATACTTTCTCTGATAAATTTAATTTTTCTGGTTTCAATTTTATTGATTGATTGATTTTTGTTTAAATGCAGTCCTAGGAATTTTTTGACTCGGAGGAGTATGTGCTTACATAATGATTATATAAGCTGGATTTTTTTTGTATTGTTTGGTAGTTTAGCGGAGAAGAAAGAAAAAGGGAGATGTAATTAATTAATTGCACCTTTTTTTTTTGTAAAAATAAATTACGTACGACAACCATTGATCTTACGGAGTTTTACAGATCATATGTAAAAAGTTACTAGAACATATTATAGGACCATTGATACATAGAATAAATAGATAATTATACTATCAACGTTTTCAAGTTTGAAATTTTTTTTTTTTTGGTTAGTGATGAGTTTGCAGGGTAAATCGCTGTACATCCAAACATCAATACATTAAATTAGTTTTTGCGTTAAAGAAAATTTTTTCAGGTCAGTAATAAGAGAGAAGGTGCGACAACTGGAGGGAGGAGTATTATTATTGAGCGAAAGCAAAAAAAAGAAGGAGACCTTTTTTTTTTCTAAACAGAGAGAGAGAGACAACGAAGAGGATTTTGTCAGGCTGGGAAAGAAAGAAAAAAAATTTTCTCTCTCTTCATCTTTTTTTTTTTTTAATAAAAGTTTTTCCTCTTTTTCTTTCTTTCTTGTACTTCAAACCTTTAAAAAAAATAAAAAGATAACAAGATGGGTATGTTATTATTATTATAATATTGATCAATGGAAGAGATTGATAGGAATTGACTCAACTATAGAATGGATCATTGTTCTACAACTCATGACCTAAGTGGCAGCCCTTCTTTTTTTTTTTTTGTCATCGTACGAAAAAATGAAAAATTTTTCCACTATAATGGTCATGATATATCTCCTCCTTAGACTATCTAATAAGTTTTAATCTAGCATAATGGATTTACTAACTATTTTACTTTTTTTTTTTAGTTGCTTTCACTATTGAACAAATCCGTGGTTTGATGGACAAGGTTACTAACGTCCGTAACATGTCCGTTATTGCTCACGTCGATCATGGTAAATCTACTTTGTCCGATTCTTTGGTCCAAAAAGCTGGTATTATTTCTGCTGCTAAAGCTGGTGATGCTAGATTTATGGATACCAGAAAAGATGAACAAGAAAGAGGTATTACTATTAAATCTACCGCTATTTCTTTGTACGCTGGTATGACCTATGAAGATGTCAAAGACATTAAACAAAAGACTGACGGTAACTCTTTCTTGATTAACTTGATTGATTCCCCAGGTCACGTTGATTTCTCTTCTGAAGTCACTGCTGCTTTGAGAGTCACTGATGGTGCTTTGGTTGTCGTTGATACCATTGAAGGTGTCTGTGTCCAAACTGAAACCGTCTTGAGACAAGCTTTGGGTGAAAGAATTAAACCAGTTGTTGTTATCAACAAAGTTGATAGAGCTTTATTGGAATTGCAAACCACCAAAGAAGATTTGTACCAAACCTTTGCTAGAACTGTTGAATCCGTTAACGTTATTATCTCCACTTACTGTGACACAGTCTTAGGTGATGTCCAAGTTTACCCACAAAAAGGAACTGTGGCCTTCGCTTCCGGTTTGCACGGTTGGGCTTTCACCGTTAGACAATTTGCCAACAAATACTCCAAGAAATTCGGTGTTGACAAAGAAAAGATGATGGACAGATTGTGGGGTGACTCTTACTTTAACCCAAAAACCAAAAAATGGACCAACAAAGACAAAGATGCTGATGGTAAAACTTTGGAAAGAGCTTTCAACATGTTCATCTTGGACCCAATCTTCAGATTATTCGCTGCTATCATGAACTTCAAAAAAGATGAAATTCCAACCTTATTGGAAAAATTGGAAATTCAATTGAAAGGTGACGAAAAAGAATTGGAAGGTAAAGCTTTATTGAAAGTTGTTATGAGAAAATTCTTGCCAGCTGCTGATGCTTTATTGGAAATGATTGTCTTGCACTTGCCATCTCCAGTTACTGCTCAAGCTTACAGAGCTGAAACTTTGTACGAAGGTCCATCTGATGATCCATTCTGTACTGCTATCAGAAACTGTGATCCAAACGCTGACTTGATGTTGTACGTCTCCAAGATGGTTCCAACCTCTGATAAAGGTAGATTCTACGCTTTCGGTAGAGTTTTCGCTGGTACCGTTAAATCTGGTCAAAAAGTCAGAATCCAAGGTCCAAACTACCAAGTTGGTAAAAAGGAAGATTTGTTCTTGAAATCTATTCAAAGAACTGTCTTGATGATGGGTAGATCTGTTGAACAAATTGATGACTGTCCAGCTGGTAACATTATTGGTTTAGTTGGTATTGATCAATTCTTGTTGAAATCTGGTACCATCACCACCAACGAAGCTGCTCACAACATGAAGGTTATGAAATTCTCTGTCTCCCCAGTTGTCCAAGTTGCTGTTGAAGTTAAAAACGCCAACGATTTACCAAAATTGGTTGAAGGTTTGAAGAGATTGTCCAAATCCGATCCATGTGTCTTGACTTACATGTCCGAATCTGGTGAACATATTGTTGCTGGTACCGGTGAATTGCACTTGGAAATTTGTTTACAAGATTTAGAAAACGACCATGCTGGTGTTCCATTGAGAATCTCCCCACCAGTCGTTTCTTACAGAGAAACTGTTGAAGCTGAATCTTCTATGGTTGCTTTGTCCAAATCTCCAAACAAGCATAACAGAATTTATGTTAAAGCTCAACCAATTGACGAAGAAGTTTCTTTGGATATTGAAGGTGGTGTCATTAACCCAAGAGATGATTTCAAAGCCAGAGCCAGAATCCTTGCTGACAAACACGGTTGGGATGTTGCTGATGCCAGAAAGATTTGGTGTTTCGGTCCAGATGGTAACGGTCCAAACTTGGTTGTTGATCAAACCAAGGCTGTTCAATACTTGAACGAAATCAAAGATTCCGTTGTTGCTGCTTTCCAATGGGCTACTAAAGAAGGTCCAATCTTTGGTGAAAACGTTAGATCTGTCAGAGTTAACATTTTGGATGTTACTTTGCATGCTGATGCTATCCACAGAGGTGGTGGTCAAATTATCCCAACCATGAGAAGAGTTACTTACGCTTCTATGTTGTTGGCTGAACCAGCTATTCAAGAACCAGTCTTCTTGGTTGAAATTCAATGTCCAGAAAATGCCATTGGTGGTATTTACTCTGTTTTGAACAAGAAGAGAGGTCAAGTTGTTTCTGAAGAACAAAGACCAGGTACTCCTTTGTTTACCGTTAAAGCTTACTTGCCAGTTAACGAATCTTTCGGTTTCACTGGTGAATTGAGACAAGCTACTGGTGGTCAAGCTTTCCCACAAATGATCTTTGATCATTGGCAAGTTATGTCTGGTGATGTTAGAGATGAAAGCTCTAAACCAGGTGCCATTGTTAAAGAAAAGAGAGTTAGAGCTGGTATGAAACCTGAAGTTCCAGATTACACTGAATACTACGATAAATTGTAAGCAAATTT
>JAKTXQ010000214.1:0-11641 GCA_030582995.1 Candida maltosa
GTATAAACAAGAAGAAAAAAAAAAAACAAAAAAAAGAAAAAAAAAAAAAAAATAATAATAATTTAATTTTGTGTGTGTAAATTTTTCAATTTGTGTAATTAAACTTTTCATTATTAAATGTACAATTTCTTATTATTTTATAAAATAATTGTTTTGTGGTTTTTAGTAAAAGAAAAATATTTGAACCGTTAGTTTGTTTTTTTCTTTTCTTTCTTTATACTACCTATGTCATCCAAGAAATATTTATTGATAGAATATAATCGTATACTTTAACTTACACGGATTTAATTAAAATACCTCATCCCCCAATATTCCCGGGTTTAAAGTGTTAAAAGTGGAAAATTTGAAGTTGCTCAATTAGTAAGACAATATTTTTAGGCAATTGACCATGTGGACAATATAAAAAGTCTTTTAACCAAAAATTTATGCTTTCTTTCTTTTTTTTTTATTTAACAATTAATACTAGAAATTATTGCCGTATCAATTAATCTCACATATATTACTTCAATTGCTTTTTTTTTTGGTTTTTTGCTTTTTTTTTTATGCAGCAAGAAATTTTATCCACTGATAAATCCATGATTTATTGTTATCTTCTTTAAATAACAAAGTCTTGTGGGTTCTAGATTAACATTGTTATATAAGAGGAGTTGGAAAAAGAAACAGACCATCCCCGCCTTTGTTGATGACTTACTAATTTCCGCTCTATCTATTTCATTTTACAGTAATTATGCCGTTAAATAAAGATTAAACTTTTTTTTAGATTAAGTTTTGAAATTTTTTGGCTGTGTAGGTTAGTTAGCTGTTTTATATTCACAGTGAGGTATTTATTTGTAATGATAACCTGTAATTGATTAATAATCATCTTTTACTACTGGTTTTTTATCCATGGGGGAGGATAAATAATTAACCCAAAAATTTCAGTACTAAGTTTTAACTAATGAATCGGAAACAAGAAAAAAATATGAATAAAAGAGGAGAGATGCATAACAAGGGTTAAAAAAGAAACGTAACTATTAACTTAGTTAGTTAGTTAGTTATTCCAAGAAAATTTATTTTATCAATACCATAAATGTTCTGTTACATAGAAAGATCTATTACGTTTTTCTTGTCAATATATATCCTTTATCAAAAATTTTTAGCTTTTTCTATTATACATCATTGATTTCTTGGAACGTTCGGTTGCAACAATTACAGATTTCTTGGTATAGGTACCCTAAGAGGGGGAGGAGAATTGAATAAGAAATTTCTTGTGTTGTTGATAATAACGTATCGCTCTCTTTTTTCGCAACCAGTATTTGGAAATTAAAAGTTCGGTTCAAAATTAATCCAAAGTTTGATTTTGGACTTAAACATTTTTTCGATTGTCTTTGTGTTGAGGTACCCACGTGTGTCTCGTTAACTATGTAGTGTACTTTTTGTCATTTTTTTTTGGTTAGATAATCTTTGTCTCTTTCGATTATAATGCATAGATGATTAAAAATATATTTTTAAAACTTTAAAAAAAAAAAAAAGAAATTATTCAAAACCAAACCATCGAAAACGTGCTCTCTCTCATGAATTTCATTCGTTTTTTTTTTTCTCCCATCCCTTAAATATTTGTAAAAAATTTATGATGTTAGGTGGATCTCATTACGACGAATAATTCCGTCCTATCGTTACTACACTAAGGCGGATTCCCCCGACTCGTGTGTTTCTTTTTTTTCTAAATCGCACGAATGGACATTGGCTTTAAAAAAAGAAAGAAAGAGCACACGGGGGTCCTTTTTCTCATTCGTAAGTTTTAGGTAAGCACTTTTCTGTCTTGTTTTTGTACATTGACGATAGACTTATTCTGATGATATTAAACTACAATGAAGTACGGCAACAAACAAACACAATTGAATCATTTATTCCATGTGGTCTTTGGGGTTTTTTTGTTTTTTGAAGTTTAAGTGCACACGAGTATTAATCTAAGAAATATGTAACATAAAATTATATACCAAGAAAAATAAAAAGAACAAGTCAAATTCATATCTAACAAGAAAATTGTAAGAATTTGAATTGTTGACTTTGCCTTTTTCTATTTTTCTCAAAGGCTAAATGAAAAGGATATTCAGCATTGACCTGACAAGAATTATCAAGCCAAGAGAAAATAAAATAAAATTAATCAGAATGTCAAAAGTAGAAGAAGTTAATTTGGAATAATTTTGACACACGTTGTCGTTACTATTTTTTGGGGCAGTTGAGTGTGAATCACAAGATAGCCCGGCATTGGAAAGGCGATAACAGATGTGTTTTTTTTTTTCTAAGGGATGCCCACGTTTTCTAATTTACGTTATATGCAAGTTTTACTAAAATATATATGTACAATGGAATATTTATATTTTGTGTAATGTCATTGTTTGATGCTACAAAAACTCAAAAAAATAATTGAAAAAAGAAAAAGCGGTCGCGGTCGCGGGCGACGAATAAAAAAATCCCGGCACAATTTAGGGTTGCAAATTTACAATCAATGGGACGGGAAAAAAAAAATATCAAGTCTCGTGGGCACTTACTATTTTTGGAAATTAACCATTTCTTTTTTAGAAAAACGTTGTTTAATTTAATGGCACATGAGGGTTAATTTAAATTCAATGTTAATTCATTTCAATCTCCTCTCTATTATTGTAAATCTCGTAATTGTCGTTAGTTAATACTTTATTGTCAATAATGATTAAATAAAATAATATAATGTATCAAGTAAGTGGGGACCAACGATTAAATGAATTATGCAAATCCAGATCCTTTTTTTTTTGATATTATATTTTGATGCAATTTCAGTTGAGCCTTCTTGTATGATATCATTATCCCAACTTTAATTTTTGATTTGATTTCCGTTGTAGGAGAACTCATTTTTTTTTGTTAAAATTTTCAAACCAAAAATTAAAAAAATTTAGAAAACATTGTATTACAAATATGAGTCTAGGTTCATAATCATCTCTTTGGGTTATTGATACGCTTGTCCGTGGATAAAATTTGAAAATAACAAAAAAAAGTAAGTTCTGGATCAATGTTAGATTTCGGGTTTAACGACGGATTTGGATGCACGTTTTTGAACAATTCGCACTATCAACACTTTTCCCCTACCTAAAACTTTTAAATATATGGTGCCACCAAAATTATTTTACAGGTCAAAAAGAGCAACAATATAACAGGCTGATGCGAGTTTATTCAAGTGAGTCAACCTGATGCTGTTCGTTGAATGTCAAACTGATTAATATTTGACATGCAATAGCGGTGTAGTATCGTCAACACTTACAAAAACAAACACAGCAGCTTTTACAAGTATCTTCCCAACCATTCATCAACATGTACTTGTCATATACTTTCAGTTGATAATTGATTTTGTTGCAACAGAGTCTTTTTCCCAATTTTCATAATTTTATTGTGGTGACCATCATCAACTTTTTTTTCTCTGTTTATTTTCGACGTAGATAATTGAAAACCAAAGAGAGAAAAAAAACAACCACACACCCCTCTCCTCTATCAATCTTATAAGCCATCCATCAACAAAACTGAAGTCATGGATGGATGGAGTGAAATATTACGAATCCCTTCATCGGTGTTTGCATCAGACAACTTCAACAACCCCATCCCCACGCAAGCCTCATCATCAATTGCTTCTTTAAATTTCGATAGTGTTCAAAATATCATCTGGTGTGGTGATTCACGTGGATACACACGATCCTTCTCAAGTTCCGCATCGTCCAACTCATTATATTCTAATTTACAATTATATCCATATACGAAATTCCAATCCAACACCAAGAGGTTACCCATCTCACAAATCTTATCTCATAAAGATGGGATATTGTCACTACTGGAAAACACCGTGTGTTTCAATACGAGAACAGGATTAACTAAACTAGAAGCGACAGCTAAAAATTTCCATGATGATTCATTTAATGGATTGAAAGCAATGACATTTAATTGTAATTCATTCAATGATGTTGTTGTCGGGACCGATTCATCATTGGCTAAATTCGATTTATATAAACCAAATGTGTTATCAACATTTGATTATAAAGGAGATGTATCGAGATTAAACAATTCAGGGAAGTTTTTGACGATAGCTAATAGTAATGGGTCGTTGGATATTTTTGATCCGGTTTCCAATACATCCGTGAAAACTTTTTCAGCACATAATGGATTTATATCCGATTTGGATGTAAGAGGAAACTATATTGCTACATGTGGATATTCCATTCGTCCCAAAAGGTATCATCATAACCAATCTCCTGAATTTATGGTTGATCCATTGGTGAATATATTTGACACAAGAATCATGCGAGCAATCGCACCCGTTCCTTTCCCGGCTGGTGCATCTTCCGTGAGATTTCATCCTAAATTACCTAATATTGTCATTATTGCATCGGCAACGGGTCAATTACAATTTGTCGACATATTTGATCAAACCAACGTTTACCTATATCAAGCTGATTTGTCCACTGCCACTGCCAATAACAACAGTAACAGTGCCACCATAACCACGCTGACTAATAAAGTTCCTCGTATGAGTAATCTCGAGATTAGTGAAAATGGAGATTTCTTATTGTTTAATGATAGTTATGATAATATGCATTTATGGTCCATAAGTCCATCAAGTAAAGATTTTGTTAATTTCCCACAACCAATAGAACAACCAGATATTATTGATCCAAACGTTGACTTTATTGATATTGATGATAATGTCCCCTTGTCACTTGTCGGGATGCCGTATTATAAAGATTTATTGTTATCTAATTATCCTAATGATTTACGATTTGTTAAAGAAACAGCTAATTTACCTGGGAAAATAGATATGGAAATGATTTTGGAAAGCGAGAAAGTGCCAGGAAGGTTTATCCCCTATGATAAATTGAAATATGGTCCCGGGAATGTTTATAAAAGTTATCAATCATTTAATGAAACCAAAGAAATTCTGGTTCCTAAATTCATCAGTGAGAGAAAAGATGGTGATGATCATGACTTGGAAGTGACGAAAATTGTCGATGATAGTATTTTCCAGTACAAAAGTAACAGTACAAATAATAACAACAACAACAACAACAACAACAACAAAGTACCAAACTGTTATTCTCGATTACAAATTCAATATTCTAAATTTGGAATTAAAGATTTCGATTTCCGCTATTACAATAAAACTGATAGTTATTGTGGTTTGGAAAATCATACTGATAATTCATATATAAATTCACTTTTACAATTGTACCGTTTCCAGCCAAGCATTTATAATCAAATTGTGGAATCATTATCTCAAGAATGGCTCCCCAATGATGAAGAAACCATTCGTACAAACCCTGAAGGATCTTCTATTTTGAATGAATTGGGGTATTTATTTGATATGATGTACAAAGCTAAATCGACGAATGTGAAGATCTATAATTTGAGTCAAGTATTGAATCATAACCCCAATGCGGCAAAATTATTGAATAATACCGAATTGCTCAATTTAAATGCCCAAGAAGTCCGTGATTTAATGATATCGTTCAATAATTTTTTACTTACCACATTAAACCAAGATTTCAATAACCAATTTCACCGAGTTTTCAACACCACCGAATTGAAATACGAAATTGAAATCAAAGGTAATGGTACGTCATGTCCAATCCACGATAAACATTACGGATCGATGTTTTCGTTGGAATTGATCACCCCACCATCGAATATGTTGAACAAAATGAGTATATTAATCAACCCGCATTATCAATCCACCACCAATAGTCTAAATAACATCAAGAGAAATTTGAATATTTTAACCTATTTGGATTATTCCATGAATCAGTATAAAACGATTCCATGTCAACAGCATCAACATACGTATCCTCATTCTTTGGAAATACGTACCAGTATAGTTCATTTGCCTCCTGTATTAACTATCAATGTCAATTTAACCAATGAAGAATTTAAAATCATTAATAATTTCAAACAATGGTTGGTCCCAGAATTTTATGCTGTCAAGTCCGCTAACAATGGATACAATTTCAAAAGTATCGATACTCCAAACGGAACCGGTGAAAAATATGAGTTATTAGGGGTTGTATGTCAAATCAACCATCAATCAGATTCAATCAATGGTGCGCATAATCTCGTTTCTTTTATCCAGATCAAAAATCAATGGTACTTGTTTAATGATTTCTTGGTCATGCCGATCCTGGAAGATGAGGTTTTTGATTTACATCATACTTGGAAAAAACCGATCGTTATACTTTATCAAAAACCAGATCAACCTGATTTCAACTACTTGACGAAGTTTAGTGGTGGTGATGATCTGATACTCTTCCGTGATCACTTTGCTAGTGGTATCAGAAGAGCTCATCAATTAGAGTACACCTTATTAACGAAACAAGAAGCACCACAACCAGGGACGTTAGTTGCTATCGATGCCGAATTCGTGACTTTGAAACCGGAAGAATTGGAAATCCATTATGATGGATATAAGAAACTCATCAAGCCGAAACAGTTATCGTTAGCCAGAATCTCGGTATTACGAGAATCAGGGGTCGCGTTCATTGACGATTATATCGTTCACACATCCGAAATCTATGATTATTTAACCAGTTTCAGTGGAATTGAAGAGAATGATTTGGATTTACATAAAAGTGGTAAAAACTTAGTCACTTTACAAACCGCGTATCGAAAACTATGGTTATTATTAAACCTCGGCGTTGTGTTTGTGGGTCATGGTTTATATAACGATTTCCGAACCATTAACTTACAAGTCCCGCAAGAACAGATCCGGGATACCGCGATCATTTATTATAAATCTGATTTCAAACGACAATTGAGTTTGAAATTCCTTGCGTATGTCATGCTTAAAGAGAAAGTGCAACTGGGGAACCATGATTCGATTGAAGATGCAAATACCGCATTGTTGTTGTATAAGAAGTTTCGCGATTTCAACAATACTGGTGATTTCGAAGATCGGTTGAATTATATCTATAAAGAAGGTCAACAGTTGAGATTTAGAGTTCCTGAATAGACACAAATACACACACGATAATATATATAAAATACAATATATATATATATTATGAAAGTTATACCTGTAGATTTGAAGGTCCTAATTGACACTTCTACTATAAACTATTAATATTTTTTTTTATCGAAAAAAAAAGGAAAGGGAAACAAAGAAAACCAAACAAGTAACGTACGCCATTGTCTCAGCCGTGCCATAATTTTTCTATTTACGTATGTTTTATCACTTTTTAGAAATGAAGGATAAAAATCAACTTAAAAAAAAAGGGCACCAAGGAGTTAGCAAACATCAACAAAAATCTATCACATGAACTAAAAGCAAGAAAAACAAAATCAAACAAAGGTGGAGTGAAGCAAGTAGATTTCAAGCTTACAACAAAACAGCAGCTAAACCAGCAATGGCGGCGAATCCGACAGCCATGTGGTTAGCAGCAGCGGCACCTTCGAAAGAAGTCACATTAGCGATAGCAGTAGCATTGTTAGCGTATGAAGTGAACAAGGTAGATTGAGCAAACACGGTAGCTTCGACTCCTTCAGTAGATAAGACAGTTGGGGTGCTGGTGACATCGACATAAGTGACATCTTCAGCTGCTTCAGACACTGGAGTTTCTTCGGCAGCTTCGGAGGCTCCAGCTTCTTCGGCGGTCAATGGACAGTAAGTGGTGTATTCGGTGACGACACCTTCGATGGTGACGGTGGCGACGGAGTGAAGGGCAGTTGAAACAAAGGTGGAACATTTGTCTTCTTCACAGGAAGTGATGGTGACTTCGGTGGTGGTGTGTTCAGTGACGGTGGAGTTTTCTGCGGCGAAAGCAGAGGAGACTAAAGCGGTAGCGACGACTAATAAGGTTTGGAATTGCATTGTGTGGGGGTATTAATTAAAGTGTTATAAAACGAATGTAAAAGTAGTTGGGGGAGGTTGAGTAATTGAACTTTGTTAGAGTAAATGAAAAAAAAGCGAGAGAGAGATGGAACATGAGGATTATTAATTGATATTTATATACTTTTGTTTCAAGAAAATATTCTTTAATCTGAAAAAACCCCCTTTCAATTTTTTTTTTTTAATTAATTAATTTCATAATAAAATGCCTAAAATTATTTTTTTTTTTTTTTTGCAGAAAGAATA
Source organism: Candida maltosa (assembly GCA_030582995.1). NCBI lineage: Eukaryota > Fungi > Ascomycota > Pichiomycetes > Serinales > Debaryomycetaceae > Candida > Candida maltosa. Next base: position 8,123 of record JAKTXQ010000214.1, read on the forward strand.
TATTTTAACTATAGACGATGATATTAACATCTTCATCAGCAGCCTTGTTTTTATGCGTAAAATGGAATATATAACCGTGTTTATCACAAAGTATAAAAAGTTTTTCGTGTTTAGGTACAAATGAACTTCAAGGTTATGAATTTCGGTTGATGTATTTGTTTTCGTTTAGTCACGAGAACCGTTTTTTTTTTATTTATTTTTGTTTTGAAAAATTTATTTGTTTATTTTTATTTTTTTTTTCGTGTCGCAACAAACCACAAAATTAAGAAAGACGTGGAAAAATTTTATTTTTTTTAAGCCCAAAATGAGTCTAGAATGTTTCTCTTTCGGTTTCGTAAGATCTTCTGTTTGCTTCTCCTTTCAACGGAAGATTAACGTGTATGTGAATTATGGCTTACGTGAACAAGGCGTTTTCTTTTCATTTGTTTTCATTGCCGTGCAAAACACGAAAGTCGACTACCTGTGACGATATCAAGACAGAAGAATTGACAGAGAGAAAGAACGAAAAATGTCAAGCTGTGTTGTAAATACAACGACAACAATAATCGATGAGATTAATTGGGAATTATACATAAGGAGTAAATGCCATTTGATGTACGCGTCTAATTATAATTTTTTTTTTTAGTTCTGACGTGAATATTTTATTTGTATGCAGGTAATTTAAAAGGGAGGAGAGAAGAGAAAAATAAACAAATAAATAAAATTAAGACGAGACGTGTACAAGGATAAAAAAAAAGTCTAGTCTAACATTAAATTCATTTCCCAATCGTGTATAACACTTATCCAATCGTCTCTTGGTTCATTATTTCGCTTGCGTCGCCATACCTCTAACATAATTTGTCGTGCACCCCAATAACTACCTAAATATTGGGCTATATCAGCACCCCATTGTTTAAATTTCATTTGTAGCTCAGGTGATAGTGCTTCACATCCAGCAATAAAGCCTTGCCAAAACAACGGAATGATATTTGCCTCATCTTTACTGATTAATTTTTGAATTGAGTTCAAATGGTCCAACGTGCGAGTGACTTTATCTTGTAAATTTTCTGGAGGAACATCTCTTAGTAAACGGTTGCAATAAACCACCAATGCGTGGTAAAAAGATAATATATGATGATATGTTGCTTGATGCATAGGAGAATAGAATTTCTTAGTCGAATAGTTATCAATATCATCTTCATGTTCCTTTTGACCTTCAAATAATTCCCAATCTAGTTTCCAATTCGTCAATTTTTTATTTAAATCTTCAACTCTACTTTCCAAATTGTCTGGGAATGGTTTCATGGTTTCTTTGTGGTAGATCTTTGTTCGAAGTAATTCCACTGTTTCACTAAATAACAAAATCAATGAATTTGGTAATCCGTACAATGCGTCAGTTGCAAAATTTTCATCATTTTTCATGGTGTTGATTAATTTCTTATTCACAAACGATGGGGATGTCTTGACTCCTGATGATCTTCTTGTGGAAAATGTATTATTAACAATAAAATCAATTCTGGCTTTCCCATTTTCAGGTTCAGTTTCAATTTCACCTCCGATGGCATTTTCACTTACAACGCTTTGATTATTCTTACCACCAAACTTATCCCCATTAACATCATACCCTCCACCAACATTGGTTTCAAAATCCTCTTTTATACTTTCCAAATCCAAACACGTTGAATCTTGAATCAATTTCAAACTCAGGAAAATTCTGTGTAAGATTCTTGCTTTCGATGATAATTTCTTCTTGTTGGCCATTTTGGCAACAATGACTTTTCCACACCAGGCGATATACACACCAGTATCTTGCATTGTCCCCCATACCAAATCAACACTAATCATACTCATAACCGCACACAACACATCCTTATATTTCTCATGGGTGATACAATATTCAATTCCATTCATCGTACTACTGTTCTTACTATGTAGCAACTGTTTGACAAACAAACTCGCCTGATTACGCAAGGCAATCCCTAAATTCAAATAAAATCTCATTGGTTCAGAATTTTTGGGGAACTTACTTTGTAAATTGAATGCCAGAACTGCCAATAACGCATTAAGTAGCGCATTTTTAGCAGTAGATGTCTTACCCAATGCCAGTAATTCACCAATTGCCATTAATGCACGGGGGAAATAAATTGCTTTCCATGGACTTTCCGTTAATGGAATGACCGTCATTAAATCTGCAACTTCTGTAATATAATAGTTCAACAAATACCTTGTCAATGGTTGTACTTGTAACGCATTTACTGGTACTCGGATTTGAGACTCTCTGTTCGGTAATGATAAATCAAATGATAAATTAAGTGGGTTCTTGACGGTACTCATAATGAACTCTAATAACTTCCTATCATTGGAATGGTCTCCGTCAACATAATCATGTTCGGTACTTTTTGCATGCAATTGGATATCCAAATTATCATTCGACTGGTACGGATTGTTGTAAAAGAAATTGGAAAAATTGGAATAATATGCTTGGTCCATGATGGGGTTTTGTCGTTGGTTAAGAATATTTGTCATTGACATGCTATTGTTGGTGTGAGTGGATTGTGGTGTCGCTGTTGGTGATATCTGCACTTGTTGATGTTTATGAAATAACAAATTCAAGAAATCTGGATTATTGAAATCGTCGATATTGTTAACAGTATTTGGGTTTGGTGTTGCTACTCCACTACCATTGAAATTGTACATCATATCTAGAAATTGGGTATCCAATGCCGCAGCTGTCACTAAAGCTGCATCCTTCAATTCACTCGACAACCAAAATTGATCATGTGGTCCCACATCAGAATGAAGGTGTTGTTCCGGTTGTGGTTGATGTGGAATATTTGATGTCGGTGTACGAGAACTGATCGGTGTTGAAACATTACTATAAGTTTCTGACCTACTAGGAGTATCACGGATGAAATTTGGTTTCTGTCGTTTAGTTGGTTGTTCCATTGAGGATCTGTCACCTCTGAAAACCCCGAATGGACCTTTCGTTTTAGTTTCTCGTCGGTGTTTCACAACAGGATCATCCCCGGAACCATGCAACACGGCTAAATCCAGATCCATCTCTTCATATGTCTCATATGGCACATCCCATTTCACAAATCCAACTTGTCGTCGCTGGAAAAATTCCTGCGCATTACCGTTATTTTTAAGGTCTCCATCTTCATCTTCGATATCTTCTTTGTTGGGGAACTTCACTGGTTCACTTTTGACATTCCCTGTTCTGGTAGGTTTATACTTTATTGGATGGGACCATCTCAATTTGATATCGTACCCAGCACATACTAATCCTGCTTTGGAACATTTTTCACATTTTGGTTTAGTCAAGTCACATTTGATTTTTCGCGACCGACATGTAAAACACCCAGTAAACGTTTTTGACCGTTTAACTTTATTCGGAGGTCCCCGACTTGGTTGATCGAGTCCAGATGACATTTCTCTAAGTTGAAATGTTGCTTAGTATTATTATTATAATTACAATTCCTTCAAACAATTATTATTTATCTTTTTTTTTTTTTTTTTTATATTTTTTTTTTTTTCTTT
>JAKTXQ010000215.1:0-17556 GCA_030582995.1 Candida maltosa
GTCGTTGATATTGCTCCTAAATGCATCAAAGGTTTGGAATTTGGGGCTTTGTCAGCAAAAGACATTATTTCTCAATCAGAAGTTGAAATTCAAACTCGTGATTTATATGATCTAGAAAAGGGGAGAGTACCAAAACAATATGGTGCGTTGGATACCAAGATGGGTATCTCTTCAAATTCCCAAGAGTGTTCAACCTGTCATGGTAACTTGGCTTCTTGTCATGGTCATTTCGGTCATATTAGATTAGCTTTACCTGTTTTCCACGTGGGTTATTTCAAAAATATCATCTCGATTCTACAATGTGTTTGTAAAAACTGTGCATCTATATTATTGGATGAACCAAGTAAAAGACAGTTCCTCAATGATCTTAGAAGACCAAATATCGACAACTTGAGAAGAATGAAAATTTTGAAAAAAATCATCGAACAATGTAAAAAGCAAAGAAGATGTCTCAAGTGTAACCACATTAATGGGGTGGTGAAAAAGGCCGCAAGTGGTGCTGGTCCTGCTGCCTTGAAAATCGTTCACGATACTTTCAGATGGATTGGTAAAAAGGAAACACCAGAGAAGAATCAATGGGATGAAGATTTGGATCAAGTTTTCAATAGAAACCCAGAGTTGGAGAAATTTGCCAAACGTATTCAAGATGATTTAAATCCTTTGAAAACATTGAATTTATTTAAACAAATTACTCCGGAAGATTGTGAATTATTTGGATTAAACCCAGCAAAGGGAGGAAGACCAGAAATGTACATTTGGAGATATTTACCTGCACCTCCAGTGTGTATCAGACCATCAGTCATGATGGATGCACAATCCAATGAGGATGATTTAACTGTCAAGTTGACGGAAATTGTTTGGACATCTTCCATGATCAAAGCAGGTATCCTTAAAGGTATTTCAATCAACAATTTAATGGAACAATGGGATTACATGCAATTATCCGTCGCCATGTACATCAATTCCGATTCTGCCAACCCAGCATTGCTGGCTGGTGGAGGTGGTGCTAAAGCTTCCAAACCTATTCGTGCCTTTTGTCAAAGATTAAAAGGGAAGCAAGGTCGTTTCAGAGGTAATTTATCCGGTAAAAGAGTTGATTTTTCCGGAAGAACGGTTATTTCGCCAGATCCGAACTTGAAAATTGACGAAGTGGCAGTTCCTGTATTAGTGGCCAAAGTCTTAACCTACCCAGAAAAGTGTACCCGTTACAATAGAAAGAAATTACAACAATTAATCGTTAATGGTCCCGATTTCCACCCAGGGGCGAATTATGTGATGAAACAGGGGGAAGCTGGTAAAAGAAATTTACGTTTCGGGGATCGTTTTAAATTGGCCAAATATTTACAAATTGGTGATGTTGTTGAACGTCATATTGAAGATGGTGATGTGGTTTTGTTCAATAGACAACCGTCATTGCATAGATTGTCCATTTTATCCCATTATGCGAAAATCCGTCCATGGAGAACATTCCGTTTGAATGAGTGTGTTTGTACCCCATATAATGCAGATTTTGATGGTGATGAAATGAATTTACATGTTCCACAAACGGAAGAAGCCAGAGCTGAAGCAATCAACTTAATGGGAGTCAAAAATAACTTATTAACTCCAAAATCTGGGGAACCGATTATTGCCGCCACCCAAGATTTTATCACTGGGTCGTACTTAATCTCCCATAAGGATTCATTCTTTGATCGTGCCTCTTTGGTGCAATTATTGAGTATGATGTCCGATGCTGATATTCAATTTGATATTCCTCCACCAGCAATTTTCAAACCAGTCATGTTGTGGACAGGAAAACAAGTTTTCTCGTTATTAATTAAACCAAATAAAAAATCAAATGTTGTCATTAATTTGGATGCCAAAAATAAAACTTTCCATCCACCAGCAAAAGGTTTACCAAGTGAAATGTCACCAAATGATGGGTTTGTGATTATCAGAGGTTCCCAAATTTTGAGTGGTTTAATGGACAAATCAACTTTAGGGGATGGTAAGAAACATTCCGTTTTCTACACAATTCTTCGTGATTATGGACCCCACGAGGCTGCTGCTGCCATGAACAGAATGGCCAAATTATGTGCAAGATATCTAGGGAACAGAGGGTTTTCCATTGGTATCAATGATGTCACCCCAGCTGATCAATTGAAACAGAAAAAGGAATTGATGGTTGAACAAGCTTATTTGAAATGTGATCAATTGATTGATTTATATAATCGAGGAAAATTGGAAACCCAACCAGGTTGTAATGAAGAACAAACATTGGAAGCTAAAATTGGGGGGTTATTATCCAAAGTCAGAGAAGAAGCAGGGGAAGTTTGTATTCGAGAATTGGATTCTTTGAATGCTCCATTGATTATGGCTACCTGTGGTTCCAAAGGTTCCACGTTAAATGTTTCTCAAATGGTGGCAGTTGTCGGTCAACAAATTATTTCTGGTCATCGTGTCCCAGATGGTTTCCAAGATAGATCTTTACCTCATTTCACGAAAAATTCTAAAACTCCACAATCTAAAGGTTTCGTAAGAAACTCCTTTTTCAGTGGTTTGACTCCACCTGAGTTCCTTTTCCACGCTATTTCCGGTAGAGAAGGTTTAGTTGATACTGCCGTCAAAACTGCAGAAACGGGTTATATGTCGAGAAGATTGATGAAATCTTTAGAAGATTTATCTGCCCAATATGATAACACTGTCCGTAATTCGTCCAATGGTATTGTTCAATTCACTTATGGTGGTGATGGTTTAGACCCATATGATATGGAGGGTGATGCCAAACCAGTAAACTTTAATAGACAATGGGATCACTCTTTCAATTTGACTTATAGTGTGGACGACAATGGGTTATTACCATATGAAATTGAATCATTAGTCGACTCCATCATAAAACCATTGGAAGACAAATTAATCAGATATGATAATTTAGGGAACGTTATTACTGAACCCGAAAAAGCGGCCAGAATTGAATACATCGATCAAAGTGATGCTGAAAGAGATTACTACAAATCTATTCGAGAATTTTTCTCCCAAAAATCAACTAAATTGGCTACGCTTAGAGAAGAAAGAGGTCTTAAGGCATTTATGAGAGCACCTTTGGAAGATGAAATTGTTTCTGATGAAGATCCTGCCACCGTTAACGCCATTAATCAATTACTTAAAATTTCGAGTGCCACAGTCAAGAAATTTTTGGAACAATGTCTTTATAAATATTCTCGTGCCAGAGTAGAACCAGGTACAGCTGTTGGTGCTATTGGTGCCCATTCCATTGGGGAACCAGGTACCCAAATGACGTTGAAGACTTTCCATTTTGCAGGGGTGGCATCCATGAATGTTACCTTGGGGGTTCCTCGTATCAAAGAAATTATTAATGCATCGAAAGTCATTTCCACACCAATTATTAATGCGGTATTGGTTAATGATGATGATGAAATTGCTGCACGTGTGGCCAAGGGGAGAATCGAAAAGACACTTTTGGAAGATGTGGCATTCTATATTGAAGATGTTTACAAGGACAGTATGTCGTTCTTGTCGATTAAAATTGATTTGGAAACCATCGATAAATTACAATTGGAATTGGATATTGAACATATAGCTAGAGCAATTGTCAAAGCTCCGAAATTGAAAATTGCCGAAAGTGATGTTTCCGTTAGTGGTAAAGATCGTATTAATGTTTTATGTAATATCAAGTTTTCCAAGACTGAAAGTTTGAAGAATGATTTGGATGGTAACAATGCTTTGTTTTTCAGAATGCAACATTTGAAACGTGCATTACCAGGTATTTGTATCAAAGGTTTGCCTAATATTTTCCGTGCTGTTATCAACATTAAAGATGATGGTAAGAAAGAATTATTAGTTGAAGGTTACGGGTTGAAAGAAGTTATGAACACAGAAGGGATTGTTGGAACCAAAACATCCACAAATCATGTTTTGGAAGTTAATGAGATATTGGGTATTGAAGCAGCCAGAGGGTCTATTATCAAAGAAATTGATTATACCATGAGTAATCACGGTATGAGTGTCGATCCTCGTCATATTCAATTATTAGGGGATGTCATGACGTACAAGGGAGAAGTGTTAGGTATTACAAGATTCGGGTTGAGTAAAATGAGAGATTCGGTATTACAATTGGCATCGTTTGAAAAAACCACGGATCATTTGTTTGATGCTGCATTCTATATGAAGAATGATAAAATTGAAGGTGTTTCCGAATGTATTATTTTAGGTCAAACTATGCTGATTGGTACTGGTGCTTTCAAGTTGGTTAAATCTAGCAGTTATAAGAAATCTGCCGTCAAAAAGAAGCCATCGTTGTTTGAATCCTGCTGTAATGAAGCAAGCGCATAAAAAAAAAAAAGTTCGTAAAAAAAAAAATATTTATAGATTATAAAAATAAACAAACAAAGTATAATGAGAGACGGGGTATTCACATATGTCCATTTGGGTGATGCAAATAAAGTATTATATATGGAGAGATGGAAAGATGAACCTATTCCATTTGATGATATCGATGTCACCAATCTCATTGAGGCAGCAGTAAACGTTTACCCACAATTATTTGCCGACGAAGAAGAAGAAGATGGAATGATTTCCTTCCCATCACAACAATTTGGTTCCAAATCATATAAAAATAGAAGATCGATCAAGCAGAAAAAGTGGATGGATTTGAATCTAGATAGTTTTTTCCAGAAAACCCAAGTTGTCGATAAAACACTTGTGCCACCAGTAGCTAACGACCCGGATTTGGCAGATTTTTTGAATAATGGATACAACAAAGAAGAGTTTCTGATATTGCAGTCGCCTACAAATCATACAGTGATTCATCATAGTGATATTTCATTAAATTCAACATCAGATTATGCAGGGAATTCAAACAACACTTTTCTAAATCTACGATCAAATTCAAATAATCCACAATTTCAAACTCCTCGACCAGGAAGAGTTCGCCAAGTGTCGACAGATAAGTTTCAAACACCAGTAGGTAGGATCATGAGATAATATGTGTATATATTATTTTGTTTAGTTAAATTTAATTCTACCGATATCTACGTCACCTTTGATTTCAGCCAACTCTTTCCGTCTCTTTGTTTGACGTTGGGTTCTATTCTTTAGTCTAACACTGGCCAACACAAGTTTTGCCACACCAGCAAACGTCAATTTTTTCGTTTTTCGGTTTTGGTGGTTGTGTTCAGGATATATCCCCAATTTTACAAGATTGGCATTCTTCTCTTCTAAACCAATTAACTTCGTGGAGTTTTTCACAGCATCAATAGCATAGTTGTACATGAATTTGTAGTCACGGTACTTGTGGAACATATCAGCAAATCTTTCTCTGATATAGTAGTTTTCTTTTTTAATGAATTCAACAAATTGTGGATTACTGATTGACTTGCTTAATTCCATGTATTTGGATGTAGACCGTGCCAACCGCACACAATCATTAGTAACACTGGCAAGTTTCTTTTCTTTGGCTAATAGTAAATCATTCAACTCTTTATTTTTCAATTCAATATTGGAAAACTTGGACTCGGCTTGTGATTTTCCCACTTCTAAATCTGTGATTTTTTTATTGCACAGTTTCAATTCTTTATTGACCCTTTCCACCTCTTCACGGTAAAACTCCAATTGAGACTCCAAGTATTCAACCGTAAAACTTTTATCAGAAGCTTTCGACGCATCTTTCAATTCCTTTTCCAACGATTCAATTAATGTTTGTTTCTCTCGTACTTGGTTTGTCAAATATTTAACTTCACTTTCCAAATTTTCCACAGCTGCACGTTCAAAATTGTGTTTGCTTTCCAAATTTGCAATATATGTTTCCCTTGATTGAACTTGTTCTTCCAAATCACGAATCATTCTTTTCAAATCGGTGGTATCGGTATCACCACGTGACAAACTTGCTAGTTCTCGATTACTATCCAACAATTCTAAAAGGTCTGACTTTAATTCGGTGATTACTTTATCAGCGGCAACCTTCTCAGCTTCGTATATGGCAATAATTTCCACATTTCTATTCAATTCTTCATCCATTTCCCTCAATTGTATTAATAGTTTCCTAATATCTTCCACTTTTTCATCTTCACTATGTTCATGACCACGTACAATATCTTCAATATAATTTTCCAATTCAGCAATACGTCTTCTGTAAGAAATGGTGTTTGTATGAAGCTCTTGATCAACAGATCTGTCAACTCGATCAAGTTTCGATTTCAATTGAGTGATTTCAAAATTCTTTTCAGATATAATTTTTTGGAGTTTGGCCAATTCTCTTTCCTTATCTTCCAGATATTTGTCATAATCAAGTCGTAAGTTTTTCAATTTATTGGCCATTTCGTCACTACCATCCAATTCACTAAGTAATAATCTATTTTCTTTTTCTGCTTGGATAAGTTGTTCGTCACGAATCTCCAACTCATTACGTATTTCATTTAATTGATTTAGCTTTCTTTCAATATCTTCTTCATAGGAACTAAGTTTCCCACTTTTCTTGCTGTTTAAAATATCGATTTCATGAGTCTTATCATCAAGTTCTGCTTTCAAGCGCTTTACCAAATTCAGCAAATCAAATATTTCTTCATCTTTCACTCCAATTTCGTTTCTGACTTTGGCAAATTTTTCATTCAATTCTTCATATCTGAATTCCCATTCACGCAGTTGATTATCATTGGCTAAACTTCTGTTTCTCTTCAACTCATCAATTTCCATCTGTTTCGCGTCAAGTTCTTCTTGAAGGTGTTGTTTATGACGAACAAACAGTTCTTCGTCTTTATCATAAGCAAACTTTATATTATCTAATTGACCTTCTAGCTCCTCGATTTTCCGGATTGCAGCACGTTTTTCTTCTTCAAGGATATTGTATTCTCTATTCTTCTCGGAAAATTGAACTTCCAAATGTGCAGCTTTCTTTTCAAAGACATTTTTCAATTCTTCAACTTCCATCAATTGTTCCTTCATCAGTTCCACCTGTTCATCAAGGCTGGAAGATAAAGCTTGGTTACGGTGTAACTTATCATTATTGGTTTGCAAATCTTTTACCATACTTTCAAGATTACTATTTTTCTTCATTATTGATTCAAGTTCTTCTTCATAATCCTTTATCATTCCTTCATAATTCATAAGTTTGACCGTCAAATCATGATGTTCATCTTTTCCAGTAGTGTTGTTTCTCTTTTCCAAAGTCAACATCTTATTTAGTTCATGATTTTTTTCTTTCAATTGTTCAATCTCGTCCAATTTTTCTTGAATAATTGTAGTTGCTGGGTTTTCTTTACCATTTGATAATTCATCAATTTCCATGTGTAGTTTATTATTTTCATGTTTCAACTTGGTAACGGCTTCATTCAATTCCAAATTCGTACGAGCAAGAGAACGTTCATCACGAGACATGGTATCGAAAAATTCATCATCCAATAGTTTTTTCAAATTCTGATACCGAATTCTCCAGTCTAAATTTTCTGCTCTTAATTTATTGATCATTTCTTCCAGCTCTTTGGCGGCAAACCCACCCAAAGTATTTGGTATAAATTCGCGTCTTGTATTATTAGTGTTTGTGGATCTAAGTTGTGTCATGTGGACAGGACGACGTTGGGGTGAACCTGATTGAAGTTCAAAATCTTCAGTAGTATCATCAAATAATTCTGACTCGTTGTTGTGGTTGAAATTACGTTGGGCATCTCTTAAAGGTTTGAATAATCTTCGTGGTTGTTGACGTTTAGGTGAATTAGTTTCTGGATAACTATGAATAACTTTAAATTCACCAGTGTGTCTTTTACCAATAGGAGTAAACTCAAACCCAACTGGTTTATTATTTACTTCCCCTCTAGGTGAATTAACTAGATTTGCAAACCCTAACGCCATGATTGTTTTGGTTGTTTTGATTGTTTTGATTGTTGTTGTTGTTTTTTTTCCTTCTTGATAAAATTTTCTTGTTTTAAATTTTTTCTTTTGTGTTTTTGTGTTTTACGCGATTTACTAAAAAATATTAAATGTATGAATGAAAAAAAAAAAATCTATTAGTACACAATCTACTTTCGTTATCCACTTTTTATAAACCACTGGAAACAACTTGGAAATCTTCAAGAGATTTTAATGCTGAACCACTTGTAATAGCTTCTTTAGCTAATCCAACACCTTCAATCCAATCTTTCGCAAGACCAGAAACAACTGCTAATGCTGCAGTATTCATTAGAATATAATCAACCAAAGGATGATTATCTTTATCACCAACTTCATATTTCGGATCATCTTGTTTAAGAATATGCATCAACACTTTAGCATTCTCCATCGGTGTTCCTGATTTAACTGTTGATAAGTCATGTTCTGGTAATCCAAAATCTTTTGGTGAAAGTCTACCACGATGGATATCACCATTTTCATCTATAGTCCAAGTTTTAGTATATCCAATAGGAGAAATTTCATCCAACACAACTTCTCCAAATACTACCATTGTTTTATTGTGTGTCGTACTTTGTTTGGCTAGTATTGATGCCGCAAGAGCATATGATTCCCCTAATTTTTCACTGTAAACCCCTAAAATTCTGGCTCTAATTGGGATCGGATTAATTAATGGACCCAATATATTGAAAATGGTTGGAATCCCAAGTTCTGATCTAATATGTGCCACAAGACCCATACCTGGGTGGAATGATGGGGCAAACAAGAAACAAAAGTTTGATTTGGATACAATTGATGGTGTAGTATTTTCATCAACTTTGGATAAATCAACTCCTAAAGATTTTAATAAATCACCAGATCCGGAAGTGGAAGTAGATGCTTTCCCACCATGTTTACAAACTGGTAAACCCATACCTGCTGCAACAATAGCAGATGAGGTGGAAACATTAAAAGTATTCTGGCCATCACCACCAGTTCCAACAATATCAATGTATCCTTCAGAATCAACAGCTTCAGTATCAATAGTCTTTGCAAATTGCAAGACGGTATTGACAGCAGCTGCTATATAATCAGGTTCTTGATCTAAACCTCTTAGTCTTAAAGAACTTAAAAATGCACCAGTTTGAATATCTGAAGGAATATCTTTAAAGATAAGTTGTAATGCGGAAGCTAAATCTTCCGGTGTTAAAGTTGGAGGATTTGAAACTAATTTTTTAAGAAATGGAGTTAAAGCATTTTTAACAGGAGAAGCAGTCATGATGAATACTTTAGTTGAACTTTGGTATATATATAAAAAAAAAATTGTTTCGGAATAAATTTTTTTTTTTTTTTTTCAATTATGACTAAATGTGAAATCTGTAAGCGATCGCTTTGTCCAGCACCGAGAAGGAAAAAAAAAGAAAGAAAAAGAAAAAAAAATTACACATGAGTCAAAAAAAAATATTTGTAACAAATCACGTGACTAACATCTATATCTATTTAACATCAACTACTAAACTCATCTCTTTATCTGCATCTAAATAAGAATCACATACCAAATAAATAGTTAAATCATGTTTCCCTGAATTAGGTATACTAAAATCAATATCAAATGATTGACTTTCTTTATCAATATTAACTTTTTTAACTCCAAATAATACTCTTGAATTACTATCTCCAATTACTATCCACCAACTTTCTTCTTTAGTTATTGGATAATTAGAATTCTTAACCACTTCCAACAGTTCCATTTCTTCATCTCGGTCAATAATAACTGTAAGTTTTTTAGATTCATTGGTAATCACATCACCGGTTAATTCATACTTTATTTCCACATTAGGAAATTGATTAACAAATCCAGCAACTTCATTCAACTCATTATCATCTAATTGTAATATTTGATCTCTTTCATCATCTTCCAAAGACATTATATCATAAACAGTTTCCACTTTGTGTTCCACACATCTAGCCAAGATTTCTTTACTAAATTGTGGTATTTGTTTCAATGGATTATCTGACCCCCAGACGGCTTGTACTATCATTTGAGATAAATCCATAGCCACCAATGCATTTAAGTAACCATTACTCGATAAAACATCAATACAAGCATTAATTATTGTCAATATTTTCGACAAAACAAATTGTTGGTCTTGTTTCAAATCAAATGGTAAGTTGACTCGAGAAATGTGAGCTTGTACCAAAATAAACGCTTTGAAATATGGACTGTCATAATCATCCCCACTAGACTTGATTGGCAATTTATTTTGAAGTTTAGTCAATATGGTTTCTTCACCTTCACGCATTACCAATTCACCAAATTCGGATGCACTGGTTACTGCCTCGAAAATATCTTTCAACTTACTCTTGTTGGTCAAACCACCCAACTTGGTAATGGTCTCATAGGTACTTCCATAATGAGTAGTAATAACAAGTTTATTAAGTGGTTGAAACATTTCTTCACTTTCTTCAACAAACTCTTCTTTAATCAAATCTTCCAACACATTTTCAATCACATCTGATAAATATTCGGAAACGGCATTATTGGAAACCTCTTTCAAATCATAGAAGCTTGCATTTTTAAGTAACCTTTTGTAGAAAAATGTAAACGTCAACAAATCAATACAATTTTGTCGTTCTCTTATAATACCATTACCAATACCATTAATAAAAAATTCATGTAATGCATTTGGTAAAAGACTTTCCACTGGTAATCCCAAGTCTATAAAACCACCATAGAAATCAACCATCTGTTGACTGGTGTAGATATGCACGGTTCCATCATTGTGACAACATCCAATCATTTCAAAGATCTCATTCAATGTATAATCAATATATCTGTGTTCATATCCTTCATAATAAGAAGTCCCCACAATCATCACATTATCACCTGAAGGAGCAAACTGACAAGTATCTTTCGTACAATATAAAACACCAAGTGAATTAAGTTCAAATAATCTTTCCACAATCAATTGATCGACACGCAGGATCCCGGTGTAATACAATGCAATACCTTTAGCCAATAAGTCTTTCAAAATCGGATCCTGTACTTTGGATATGTACTTGTTCAACTTCAATAAATCGACTTTCCGCCAATCTTCCGATTCCATACTTTGCATGGTTAATTGTGCCAATTCGACAGCTTTTTTATAAGTGGAACAAAACACGACAGACTTCTTCAATCCAGTGTTTAATTTAGATAATTCTTTAAACATTTTGACATGATTATCTTGGTCATCGACAGTTAATTTTATTTCACTAATGGTATTTTGACGAGATTGAGGAGGGAAATTATAAATCTCCAGCTTGGAAATACCCAACCAATCGGCAACATCACGACAATTCAATATTGGACTTGCTAAAGCTACCACTCTCAATGAATAATCATCCCATTGAGATGTCATCATGTGAATTCTCGATAATAACATCTCATAAGTTACGTTAGAACCAATCAAATGTAAGTCATCTGGGATTATCAAGTCGATAGATCTAAAACTTTTCCTTGTTTTCCATCTTTTCGACACAGTGTCAAATTGTTCTGGAGTGGCAAGAATTAAATGTGACCCATTTATGATCGACAAGTCATCTTTGCCGACACCAGTAAGTTTATTAATTTCTTTTTCAAATGAGCTTAACAGATTAGTCCATTTTTTGTAAAGTTTATCAATGATTTGTTGACATGGGTTAAGATAAACCACTCGTCCTCCGTTGTCATTCCAATGCTTGATGATGGCCAATTCTGCCAATACAGTTTTACCATCTCCTTTAGGTGATCCGACAAACACATTTTCATCACTTTTGTAAATGGTATCAAAACATGCCGATTGAAGTTTATTGAACTGAGTAAATGGGAAAACATCACCGAAATCGTCCGTACTAACCAACTCAACACTACTGTTGTCTAAGAAAAATGTTGTACTTTTCGGAATAATTAAATCTTTCAACACAATTGGACTTTTCCAACTACATTGGATCCATTTATCACTAACCACTGACAACATATAATTTGGTTCAACTGGTTCCTCAAGGGAAACAAAAAATTCAATTATATGAGGTTTGTTCACGTTATGCTTCTTGACTGCTAATTGTTCATGGTGTAAAAGTTTGTTACCATTACAGTCTTCCAAGAAAACATGGAACAACTCTTGGTATTTCTGCACCGATGGAACCCAATTCCAAGAAGGTGTTGCTTCTACTTGAACTCGTAAAAACCTATTATCAATTGGATGCACATCGTATTGGATGAATATTTTTGGGAATGATTCGATATATTCTTTTGTGAGTTTGGCATTTCCTCGTAAATTCAACGCCTCAGCAAGCTCTTCAGCACTAAGTTGGAAATATTTCGTCCATGGTAAATGTGACATTTCTGTAGCTTTGATTACAGTGTCTGGAACTAAATTACCAAATTGTCTTAATGGAGAGTTGTTCAACCACATTCTTTGCTCCACCATCTTACTCAAATTAAGAATTGTTTTTGCTAATGAAGACCATTTCAGCAACAACGCAATCTCATAAAGTGCTCTCAATAAACGACCAGCTGATTGAGTGATATAGATCATATCTGAAATTAAAGCGTAACCCTCTAAGCTTAATCTGGAAACGTAAGTTTGTAATAAAATGTTTATCTTAGCGACTGGTTCATTAGGTGCTTCTTTAATAGGGATTGGACACTTTTCCATCAATTTGCTTATTTCAAAACGTTCTTCTTGTCTCACAGGGATATATTTGAATTCACCAGAGTTGGCAAAGACTCTCAACACTTCAATATCATTATGCCAAGGTTTCAACATCTTCCCATATAAATTGATGGTCTCATAGTTGATATAAAAATAAGATGCAATTCTTCCCAACTCAGTGGATTTAACGGAACCGCTTGGAGGATCGTAGACAATAAGTTTGTTTTCATGAAGAAGAAGCAATGCAGTGTAAATCAAATCTGCTCTTCTATTGTACAACGTAGGATCGTTTTTAAAATCATAGTCAGCTTCAACACCATACAAACTTGGAGATTGAAGCATACGTACGAAAAAATAGGAATACCCTAACCATTGTATACCTTCTTCAATTGTGGTAATTGATCCAGATACAATCTCGGCGTTAACATTATCTACCAATTTATGGATTAACTGAGATTCAATTGGTAATTGTTGATTCAAAATCGCCAAGTAATACTGGATTTCATCTTGAGATGTAATAATGATACCTTCACCATTTTTGTCATATCTGGGACGACCAGCTCTACCTAACATTTGTAGGATATCTTGAGGAGATAATTGAACCCACGTCCCTGTCTCTGGTGAATACGTTTCTGTACCTTTGATGATAACTGTATGCGCCGGAAGATTGACACCCCAGGCTAAAGTAGCCGTCGAAACTAAAACTCGTAAATGACCTTGGGCAAATAAATCTTCCACTGAACTTCTATCTTTCTTATTCAATCCAGCATGATGGATACCAAAACCGCCAGCAAGTATTTCTTTAAGTTTTGAATTCGACACTAATTCACTTTCTTGACGCAAGATTTCTTTAGTCCCCTCATGGTCAATAATTTCCAGTTCCAACCTGCTTAACAAATACTTTGCCGTGGTATGAGTTTCCTTACGTGAATGTACAAAAATAATCAATTGATGACCACCGGCTAAACTTTTTTGCATTCTGTCAAAACAAGCTTCATTCATGGCGGCGATTTTCTTAATGGCTTTGGTTTCTTTAACTCCGACAAACTCTTGTTGTAACGGACATGGACGATAACTTGAATCAAAATAAAATAACCCTTCGGGTTCAACTCTGGTAAATTTGGCAACGTCTTGATAATTAGGTAATGTAGCCGACAACCCAACAATTCGAACATCATCATCATTACTAGATTGTTCGTTTTTACGTACTATTCTGCTGACGATACTTTCCAACACTGGTCCTCTTTCATCATGTAACAAATGGATTTCATCAATGATGACCAATTTCACCAATTTCACATATTCTGGATCTTTTCTGGTAATAATATCCCATTTTTCTGGAGTAGTGACGATGATTTGCGTTTCCAAAATTTGTTGTTTTGTCAATGACAGATCCCCGGTTAATTCATTAACCACAACACCATAACTTGCCGTGAGACGTCTTTGGAATTCACGCATCTGTTCTTGTACCAATGCTTTCAATGGGGCAATATAAACAATTTTGAAATTTTTCAATTGAATATGGTCGTTGTTACGGAAATTTCCAATAGTTCGGAGAATAGTTAACATCGCCACATTGGTTTTACCTGCACCAGTCGGTGCACAAATCAATAAATTGTTATCTGTTTCAAATGCTTGTGGATATATTTTCGATTGGATTCGGTTAAATGTGGTGGTTTCATTGCTAGGGAACGCTTCTTGTGCCCATGTTGGTAACACTGATGTTGGGAGGATCTCATTTTCCAATATTTCAGGTTGAACGGGCGGAGGTACAGTAATAATGTCATATGATTTTTTATTTTCCTGGTATGTACCTTCTGGTAAGGTAACTTTAGTATTTTCCACACTGGTTGAGAAAATAATCTTCTCCAAACTGATTTTCTGGGGCACACCTTTGGATTTCTTGTGACGTTTGGTTTTCTCTTCCTCTTCATCATCATCATCATTGTGAGATCTTTTTTTGAATAATTCAGGGATTAATGAAAACAATTCAAGTTCTTCCATTTCTTTTATCACAGTGTCTTTATCATCTGTCATCATTTTTTTGGTAAATACTATTCGCCATCGGTTTTCAATACATTTGACGACAATATCAGAATATTCATAATCTAGTAATTCATTAAGATCGTTGTCCAATTGTCTCAGGTTTAATTCTGAATTGCTCAACAAATCAAATATTCGAGATGAATACTCGCTTATATCGGGGAGTTGACTAAGCCATTCCCAATCATAAGCAGTTGGCTTACTGGAGACACTCGGCACAATCGCGTCATGTTGTTGTTGTTCTTCTTCATCGTCTTCTTCTTCAACATCTATTTCTTGGGCGATTTCATTTTGTTCATCATCGGAACTTTCAAATTCAACCGCAACGACATCATCTTCTTTCTCTTCTGACTCCAAGTTATTTACAGAAATCGAATTCGCTAAACTAATCAAATCATTCAAATCGGTATCATTAATTTCAACATTCAATAAATTCTCCAACTCTTTTCTCTTTTCCGGGACAGAAAGATCAGGATTGGCCAATTCTTCACTCGCCACTTCCGACGCTGATATAATCACCTCATGACTCGAGTCCGGTAGGTATCCTCTCATTTTCGTCATGAATATTTCAAATGCTTGATCATTGGTCTGGTCTGAATCTCGTTTTTCAGTTGGTTTGGGTGCTTTCTCCGGTCTATAATTACTACCCATATCTTTCACAGATAATTTACCTGCCACAGACATTGCAGGGGTTTCTTCTTCAACTCTGCCATTCTTCCTTTGTCGTATTACTTGGCTTGACATGGTTGGTTTTAATAGTGATAAGATGGCTGTTTTTTTTTTCTCTTCGGAACTTTTTTTCTTACATTAAACAAACGATCATCGGAAGTATTCCTGCATACAATTCACTCATGAATAATTAGTATATTTTAGTTTACAGAAAACTACACAACTTAGTAAACTTTGTTCAAGAAGGTTTTCTTTTGGAAATCCCAACTGTCATCAGAAATTCTACCTCTCAAAACTGGAATTTCGGTACCTGGAACGTAAACATCTTCGAATAAAATATCCATCTTAGCTTCTGGTGGAGCATCAGCTTCAGCAGCGGCAACTTGTTCATCAACGTATTTTCTAGCTTCTTTATCGTAAGCTTTGATTTCTTCTTCAGTGGCAATATCTTTTTCCAATAAGACAGCTTTCAATCCGGCAATTGGATCGTTTCTGGATCTCATGTGTTGAACTTCTTCTCTGGTTCTGTATGTGGTACCTGGATCAGACATGGAGTGACCACCATATCTATAAGTTTCATATTCAATAACAAGAGGACCGTTACCTTGAGCAGCCCAATCTTTGGCAAATTTAGAACCTTGGTAAGTGGCTAAAACATCCATACCATTGATTTTCAAACCTGGAATGTATTGACCTCTCTTGAAGTATTCAGTCATAGCTGATGATCTAGCAGCAGCAGTACCCATACCGTATTTGTTGTTTTCACAAGCGAAAACGACTGGCAAGTTCCATAATTTGGCCATGTTGAAAGCTTCAAAAACTTGACCTTGATTGGAAGCACCATCACCATATAAATCGAAACAAACATTCTTTTCACCTTTGTATTTGTGGGAGAAAGCTAAACCAGCACCCAATGGAACTTGGGCACCAACAATACCGTTACCACCATAGAAACCTTTGGTGAACATGTGCATAGAACCACCTTTACCGTGGGCAATACCTGATCTTCTACCCATCAATTCGGCCAAAATGGATTTAACGGAAGCACCTCTCATGTGGGCGAAACCGTGACATCTATAAGAAGTAATCACTGTATCTTCTGGAGTAATGGCGTTTTCAATACCAACAGCAATGGCTTCTTGACCAACAGATAAATGACAGAAACCTCTAATTTTTTTGGCTTTATATAAGGCATCAGAAGCCATTTCCATTCTTCGAATAACAATCATATCTTTGTACATTTTTAATAAGGTTTCTTTTTTAGTTTCGAAAGACAAACTTGGGACTTCCAAGTTGTAACCTTCAAAAGAAGTAGCTGGTAATTCGACGGTAACCAAATCAGAAGCAGCTTTAGCCATTGATCTTTTGGCAACAATTACATTGGCAGTAGCACCAACCAATTGACGAGTAGTAGTTGATGCACGGTACATTATGGTATGTGAATTGATTCAAAAGAAGAAAGAAAGAAAGTGATAATCTCAATTTTGATGTGGTCTTCTCTAACAACTTTGGCAGGGAAAAAAAAAAAGAACGGATTACTGTGAACCATTTTTTTTTTCTAACTTGCGGAGGTTTACCTCCGAAATGTGTGCCGGGGTACACGAAACTTTTTTTTTTTCCTTGTTTCTCCGATTAAACATTAATGGACTACACCAAAATGCATAAGCATAGGTTGATGGATATGGCGCATTAACGAAATAGATCTTGGTGATAATAATAATTATTCAACGGTGGAATTTCATAACTTTTTCTTTTTTTTTTTTTTTCGGTGATGATATATTTTTGCACTAAAAATTATACGAATTTTCTTAAAATAGAAGTTGAATGTCAATCAATAAAATAAACTGTGACTTGTGTAACAACTACATACAATAGGGGTAATAAAAAAACCTGACCATCTTGAGGTTGATGTTACTATAAATAAGGGCAAGGCTTGAATATTTCTGGTTTTTAGGACCAAAAAGTGTAACAAGTTTAACCGTATTTTTGTCCACTATTTTTTTTGTGTAACATTATATGAGTTTTCTTGGCTATCTTTAAATCAAATCTCGAAAAATATTATTCAATGGTTATATCATTTGCAGTTTTAGGGAAAAAGCACTTCATGCTGAGAATTTCATGTTTTCGAGCCACTTGAATATTTCACATCCACAAGTGCTTTTTGAGGGGGACCCATTGTTCATGAGATTACATAAACATCTACTTGAAACGGAATGGGGCTTAGAGGGGAAACAGAGAGAGAGAGAGGACACGAATGAGAATTTTTCCCCCCTCACTTGATTGTTGAAAAAAAAAAAAAAAACTATAAATA
>JAKTXQ010000216.1:4189-17476 GCA_030582995.1 Candida maltosa
CAATTTTTTTTTTTTTTGTTTGTTTTTTTTTTTTTTTTTTGGTTTTGGGAAATTTTTTTATTTTTAATTTTTTTTTTTTTTTTTTTAATTCATTTTTGAAATATAAACGTTTTTTTTTTTGGTTTGGTTCTTTGATTACTCTACAAACAATTACAATGGCCAAGAATGGAACTAAGAAAGCTCCTGTAGTGGAGAAGAAGGAAACTATTGTACTGAAGAAAAGAAAACCAGTTGAAGAAGAAGAGGAAGTGGAAGAAGATGATGATGAATTAAATGTGGAAGGATTAATCGATGCCAGCGATGATGATGAAGAAGAAGAAAAAGAAGACGACGACGAACAAGAAGAAGCCGAAGAAGCTGATTCTGAAGATGAACTTAACAAATTATTAGGTGAAGAAGCAGATCCAAGTGATTATGATTCCGAAGATTTTTCAGATGAGCCAAAAGATGACATTTCTGGAATCAACATTAAATCATTATCCGTATCAGATCCAGACACCACAATCTCCAAATTTTCTGATGGATCCATGAGAATATTAAAACCGGAAATTGATCCAAAATATGATAGTGACGATAGTGATGTTGAAAATTTCAATACTATTGGGAATGTTCCACTTTCTGCATATGAAGAGATGCCTCACATCGGTTATGACATTAACGGGAAAAGAATCATGAGACCTGCTAAAGGTTCTGCATTAGACCAATTATTAGAATCTATTGATTTACCAGAAGGTTGGACTGGTTTATTGGATCAAAATACCGGTAAATCATTGAAATTAACTGATGAAGAATTAGAATTAATTAGAAAAATTCAAGCACAAGAAAACACTGATGACAGTATTGATCCATATGAACCATGGATTGATTGGTTTACTAAAGATCAAGAAATTATGCCACTTACTGCTGTGCCGGAACCTAAGAGAAGATTTGTTCCTTCCAAACATGAAGCTAAAAGAGTTATGAAGATTGTTAGAGCTATCAGAGAAGGAAGAATTATTCCACCAAGTCAAGTTAAAGAACAATTGGAAGAAGACCAATTCAATTTTGATCTTTGGCAAGATGAAGTCGAGGTTCCTGAACATATTATGAATTTGAGAGCTCCTAAAATGCCACCTCCAACAAATGAAGAAAGTTATAACCCACCAGAAGAATATCTTTTGACTGAAGAAGAAAAAGCCAAATGGTTGGAAGAAGCACCAGTTGATAGAGAAAGAAACTATTTGCCACAAAAGTACAAGTCTTTAAGACAAGTTCCTGGTTATCAAGAATCTGTTCGAGAAAGATTTGAAAGATCTTTAGATTTGTACTTAGCTCCAAGAGTACGTCATAACAAGTTAAACATTGATCCTGAAAGTTTAATCCCAGATTTACCATCTCCAAAAGATTTGAGACCGTTCCCTATCCGTTGTTCCACTATCTATGAAGGTCATACTGGTAAGATTAGAACTCTTTCTATTGATCCTCAAGGTATATGGTTAGCCACTGGTTCCGATGATGGAAGTGTAAGAATATGGGAAGTGTTAACTGGTAGACAAGTTTTCAAAGCACAATTGGTTAACAGAGAAATTGATTCTGAAGATCATATTGAAAGTTTGGAATGGAATCCAGATTCTACAAGTGGTATTTTAGCTGCCTGTGCTGGGGAAAACATTTATTTGATTGTTCCTCCAATTTTCGGGTTCGATATTGAAAATACTGGTAAATCTAGAATTGAAAGTGGTTGGGGTTACGATACTTTCGGAAACAAGAAGAAGGATCTTAAAATCCCTGGTGAAGAAGACGGTGAAGACAAAGCTGACGAAGAAGAAGAAGATGAAGAATCGACCGCAACTACTGAGCCAAAGAAAGAAGTTGCCAAATGGTATCCACCAAATGCTGAAAAAGCTGCCATGGGAATTTCCGCCGTCATTCAATGTCGTAAAACCGTTAAGAAAATATCATGGCATAGAAAAGGTGACTACTTTGTCACTGTTTCTCCAGATAGTAAAAACACTGCTGTTTTAATCCATCAAGTTTCTAAACATTTGTCACAATCACCATTCAAAAAATCTAAAGGTATCATTATGGATGCTAAATTCCATCCTTTCAAACCTCAACTTTTTGTTGCATCACAACGTCAAATCAAGATTTATGATTTGGCTCAACAAGTGTTAATCAAAAAATTACTCCCTGGGGTTAGATTGTTGTCCACTATCGATATCCATCCAGGTGGGGATAATTTAGTTGCTGGTTCTTACGATAAGCGTGTGTTATGGCACGATTTGGATTTGAGTGCCACTCCATATAAAACCTTGCGCTACCATGAAAAAGCAGTCAGATCTACTAAATTCCATAAAGGAGGTCTTCCGCTTTTTGCTACAGCATCTGATGATTCACAAATTAATGTGTTTTATGGTAAGGTGTATAATGATTTGACAACTAATCCATTATTGGTTCCATTGAAAAAATTGACTGGACATAAGACTGTTAACCAAATTGGTATTCTTGATTTGATTTGGCATCCAAAAGAACCATGGTTGTTCTCTGCTGGTGCTGATTGCACTGCTAGACTTTGGACAACATAGAGAGTGTTATTTTTTGTGGTTGTAGTTTAATAGAAAAAGTGAAGGTGTAATACATATTGTACATTAAAAGAAAATTACAAAGTTATTGTTTCCCAAGTAATGGATTCTGACCTGGGAGGTAGACACAGTTGGTCAACTTCCGATCATCATATTTGACCGTAAACAAATCGTCCTCTTTACTCTCGAAAAGGTATTGTAAAATAATCTTTACATTATCAACAATCCCAAAATTATCCTGATGCATGATCCAGTCCCAATTCTTCCAATCCAATATTCCTTCATCACTGTACACCATTGGGGTATGATAGTTCTCCAACTGCTCTGCAGAAATGTCGGCAGTGAACAAATATAACCCACCAACACTTGGATAATGTTGTGACGTCAGGTCGTCGGTGTAGTTTATATCCCATGTCATAACACCTCTCTGAGTGAAGTTGGTTAAACTTAACCCGGTCTGTTCGTTAGTTTCCCTGATCATACATTCTAATGGTGATTCGTTAGGTTTGATTTCTCCGATGATTCCGTAGTACAATCCCATCCAGGGTTTTTTGTTCCTGTTTAGCAATAATATTCTGTTGTTTTCTGGGCAACGGATATACCCTAATGTGTAATTAAATTGTATGATTGTGGCCATGATCTGTGTTCTTGACTATAAGAATAGCAAGGAAAAGAAGATAAAAAAGTTTTTTGATATATTCTTTGACGGTTATGATGAAATTTCAAGATGCAAATTGGTATAGTTGCTACACACAAAAAAAATATTGATAACGATTTCTATAACTTTATTTAA
This sequence comes from Candida maltosa, assembly GCA_030582995.1. NCBI lineage: Eukaryota > Fungi > Ascomycota > Pichiomycetes > Serinales > Debaryomycetaceae > Candida > Candida maltosa. Next base: position 7,544 of record JAKTXQ010000216.1, read on the forward strand.
ATTTTATACATTTAAAAACATCTTCTAATTCCATAACGGTACCTTCTTTAAACTGGAATTTTTTCCCATAATCACTAATGACCTTACTTTCCAACTCTTCAATATCCGAAGGATTTCTAAGTTTCTTATAATCTTTATTAAAGAAGAACAAAATCATCATTGATTTCCTTAATTGATCAAATCTCGACGGTTGACCACTAAACGATATATTAAACAAAAAAACCGCAAATAGCATAATCTTCGTTGATTCGTATTCATTCAAACCCCCATAACCCGTACCTATTCCAGGTATCACCAACGTATTTATAGTTTGTGGGTCGATATTACTCATTAAGTTCCAAATTGAATCAAACAAATGGGATATCGAATGGATTTTTTCAGGAACAATCATTGTGGGGATCTCAATTATTTCCGTCAAGTTCCAATTAATGTAAGGCAAGGTTGATTTGTAGTCGAATTCGGGTAATTCGAGTAAATTGATTTTATATATCTGATTAGTTACTAAATATCCTTGATATTTCTGGAGTTGATAATTCTGAATAATATTCTCCAAATGCTTGTATGTATATGGTGTTCCCAACAAAATCGCTTTGAGTAAATATAGATCGAATCCACCGCCCATATAACTTAAAGAATTGGCAGGGGTGACGATGGACGTTTTCCCCGAATTGAATTTGAAGTTGGTCACCATATGTTCTATAGTTTGGTTGTGAAATTGGAATTTGAAATCATGGTTGCTTTTTAAATTGTATGTTTTATAAATTGATGAAAGGACTTGGTAATGATGTCTCCAGCATTTAACAATCAACGGGTTATTATCGATGAAGACCAATTTCATGCTTTGACCAAAAAAAAAAAAAGAGAAAGTGGAGGAATGTGGTGTAATTTTTTCTTGGACCCAGGTTAAGGATATCAAACAAAAAGTCAACTACAATCACAGGTTTATTTATGAAATGATTTATTATTTGAAAAGACATAAAATACACAAGCTAGAACTAAATGATAAAAAACCAACTATTTTACACCAGAATCCTTACAATTCTTGGGAAGCAGCACCAGATTTAGCTTTCTTGGCTGGCAATAAGGATTGATGAATGTTTGGCAAGACACCACCTTGAGCAATGGTAACATCACCCAATAATTTGTTTAATTCTTCATCATTTCTGATGGCCAATTGTAAATGTCTTGGGATGATTCTGGATTTCTTGTTATCTCTAGCAGCGTTACCAGCTAATTCCAAGATTTCAGCAGCTAAATATTCCAAAACGGAAGTTAAGTAGACTGGAGCACCAGAACCAATTCTTTGAGCGTAGTTACCTTTTCTCAATAATCTGTGAACTCTACCGACTGGGAATGTTAAACCAGCTTTAGCTGATCTAGAAGTTGAGGCTTTTTCTGAAGAACCGGCTTTTCCTTTACCACCTGACATTGTATTTGATATATATGTTAATAATTATTTAATTATAGAAAGAAAGAAAAGAAGTATAAAAAAATTCAAAATTTGGAAAAGAAAAAAATTGATGTTGATGTGGAAATCGTCATCTATTTAAAGGTAGGTTTTAAATTTTTTTTTGTTTGTGTGGTTTACTCTATCCTCAAAAATAATCAAAAGATCTTTGTGGTTGCCACGACTTTACCGTTCTCAAATTTGCTGAGCAGAGAAGAGTTTTTTTCTCTCTCTCTCTCTCGTTCTCCAAGCACTTTTTCTCTCTCGTGGTACGCGCGCCCGCCACAAAAAAAAAAAAAATTCTGGTGCGAGAGAGAAGAGAAGAAGAGAGAGAGAAAGAGAGAGAACGGAGGCAGGGAGAGAGAAGAAGAGAGAGAGAACAAGAGAGAGAGAACGCAGAAAGAAAAAAAAAAAAACTCGATACACGTGACAAAAACAACAAAAACAAACAAAAACAAATCCTAATCCCAGAAGAAAAAAAAATCATTTAAATAGATTACAATTTCCGCCATTCAAAAAAAAAAAATTTAAAATAATCTTTCTTCTTCTTTTTTTCATAACAATTAACTTTTAATTTATCAAATCATATAATCAAAAATGGCTCCAAAAGCAGAAAAGAAACCAGCCTCTAAAGCTCCAGCTGAAAAAAAACCAGCCGCTAAAAAAACCGCTTCTACTGAAGGTGGTAAAAAGAGAACCAAGGCTAGAAAAGAAACTTACGCTTCATACATTTACAAAGTCTTGAAACAAACCCATCCAGATACCGGTATCTCTCAAAAAGCTATGTCTATCATGAACTCCTTCGTTAACGATATCTTTGAAAGAATTGCTTCTGAAGCTTCTAAATTGGCTGCTTACAACAAAAAATCCACTATTTCTGCTAGAGAAATCCAAACTGCTGTTAGATTGATCTTACCAGGTGAATTGGCTAAACATGCTGTCTCTGAAGGTACTAGAGCTGTTACCAAATACTCTTCTGCTTCTAACTAAGAGAGGTTGTTGGTGTAAATGAATGGTTTATTTCTTCTCAATATTGTGTTTTATTTTGTATATTAATATAGGTATTTTGTTTTTGACAAATTGTACATTAGTGTAAGAAAATCAGCCAAAGTTGTAGGAAATATCTATTTGTCTATTCATTTATTTATTTTCTATATTTGATGTAAAGTTTACGGAGTTGGTAGATGACCGCAACCACAACAGCCCATTTGAGCAAATAAACAACTAATCCCAAAATGACTACCCAACTCTGCATTATATCCAATTTAATTTTGGCCATTCCATATATTGGAACAGGACCAACTTCTCCCGCAAACACATTCTTAAAAACCTTCATGCGATCTTGCAACGAAACAAGTCCACTGATCCCAACCAACGCTTCCGATACTCGTTCTCTCAACTGACCACACCACACCATACTCTGATGATCAATTGGCACCCCCAACAATCCGGCAGCATCAACCGTGAAAAAATGATCACTTTTACTTTTAGGAAGCACCACCAGTGGAGGCACCATCAAATCCGTCAGCAGGTATATCGAAATCAATCCAATTTCATCCAGAAAATCAGCTGTTTTCTTCAACCACGGGAACGGATCCGAATGAGGTGTCGACAACGTAATAATCGTATTCACCACATCTTCATTTCTCGATGCTGCCACTCTCGCAACTAATCCACCCATAGAATGTCCAATCAAGATAATATTCTTATGTTCACTAGGAGGATACAAATCAGCAATGAACTTAACCGCTTCAGTGACGTACTCGACCTGATCATTAAGTCCCCAGAATGCACTTAATTGTTCATCGAAATCCGCAGTGAAGAAATCGATGTTTCTAGCTTTTGGATACTTTTCACTAAACTCACCATCATAGTACATCTCGGCACATCGTGCGGCAATCGACCTGACTTGTTCATAACTTCCTGCGTTCCCGTGGATGAATAACGCAGGGACACCATCGAGTAATGATTTGAACCCTTCATGATCTTCATTTTCATCAGGCATTCGATCGCGATTCTGTTCTCGGTATAAGTATAGACCGTACCTGGAGGAGTATTTGGAATGGGTTTCGTCGAAAGCTTTGAGTCGGGCATATGATGGCCACATCCATACCATGTCACATTTTGGTTGATCGGGTGAGACGAGGGGGATTGTGTATAGGTAGGCTGATAATGCAAGTATTAGGGTAGTTAGTATTGCCAAACCGTAGAAGATGACCTTGTATTTCCTCAGTCGTGGAATTAGACTTGTGTATGGGATTAGTCGTTTCAGTAAAAACATGTTAGTGTAGTAGAAGATGCATACGTTTTGAAATTTTTCTAGTTTTTTTTTTTTTCGATATTTCGGTATTTCGAAAAATAATAATATATCTAATACAATATTAATATCTAAACAACTTATACAAAAGGTTAAACTTTGTAATTCTTTCATTTTTCTTCTTTTCTAAATCAAAATAAATAACATCCAGAATAACTATGCAGATTAACACCAAGGGGGACTTGTAATACGTAGCAATAAAAAAACAATCTAATAATATAACGACAATAGAGGGAAACAAAAAAATCAATTAATCAAATTCTTCAATACCATCACGAATAGCTTTTCTTATTCTCTTCATTCTTCCAGTAACCTTTATACCTGATTTCTTTGGTGCTGGTTTAGCTTCTTCTTTTTTAGGTTCAGGTTTTGGAGCTTCTTCTTTAGGAGCTTCTTCTTTTGGTGGTTCTTCTTTAGGTGCTTCTTGTTTTGGCGGTTCCTCTTTTTTGGCTTCCTCTATTGGCGCCCCAATTCATTTGGCCTTTTCTTCGTCTTTGCTACGGTCATGAACTAATTTGAACGAATCAATGGTTCTGAAAGCAGTTTTAACATGACCCCAACCTTCGTTGGCAATTGGATTATTAATGGCAGCAACAGCAGAATCACCTTGGGCACCAATGAAATCGAAATACTTTCTAGTGAATGGAGAAACTTCATGTCTTTTCTTTAAGAAAATAAGGAAAACTAAGAATGGAGTCAATGATCTCTTTCTGAAAGTGATCATTCTAAGGAATAACCAAACAACAGTAAGTAATTCAATACCACATGAAATTTGAATTGATGCCAAGTTGTTTTTGTTGACGAAAGCAGTGATGTGTCTTGAAATTGGGTTATTTTCCAAACCGAAAACTGGCAACAATTGAGAATTGGCATAGTTTAAAACATGGAAAGTGGAGAAAATAACAAATGGAACTAAAGTAATCCAAACGTAAGCTCTCATAGCAATTAAGAAAGTTGCTAATAAGAAATAATGGAAATTGTCATCTTTAATCAAAAGTGGAACTTTAAAGCCGTTTCTTTGAACGAATTGGACAAGTAAGATCCCGAAAGAAATCAATGCACCAAGTAAGGAAATCAAATACCATATAAATCCAATATCTGGTAAAATTTTGAAATAAGATATGGTGAATAAGAAGAAACCTAATAATGTGATGACATTACCCACAAACCAACCGAATTGTAAAGATTGAACAAGTTTGAGTAATTTTTCTTGATCAAAAGCTGGAGCAGCTGCTTTCTTTTCGTCTGCCATAATGAATTGATTGACTCGTCGAAGTGAATATATATGGATATTTTCGAAGAAAGAAAAAGAGAAGAAAGAAAAGAAAAAAAAATGTGTTATAAAAGGGATTCAGGAAAAATGTTTGAATTTTAAAATTTTAATCAGAAACAAATTTTTCCTTGTGCTGAAAATTTCATGTCACAAGATTTAGTAATCTATTTTTCCTGCTTAGAAAGAAAATAGCAATTTTAATGTCCACGGTTTAAATAACCAAATAATAAAAATCTTGAATTGCTGCAATTATAGATCGATATAATATCGTATGGTTTTATTACGAAAAAAAGTTAATGACCTCGTTAGGCTAAAAGCTTGTGACTTAACACAAACTGACAACGAAACAATTTTTTGTTTTGTTTTCCCATGTGAATTACTTTCTACTCCGCTCTTTGTACCTCTTCGTATGCGACTATTAGATAAAATAAAACATAATATTTATTAAATTGAAAAAAAAAAACCAAACTTATAAAACAATTACTTAACTCAACTCAAACTTTAACGCAAGAATCCTTTACGACTCTTTTGTGGAGCTGGTTGTACTGGTGGTTCTTGCGGTAACAACTTTTGTTTTTCCAATTGAGCTTTCTTTTCTTCTAATAATTTAATTTGTTTGGTCAATTTATCCTTCATTTCTTTATGTCTAGCAAATAAATCAGCTTCTGATCTTTGTAATTTCTTTTCCTTTTCACTAACTTTTTGTTGGAAAACCAGTTTCATTTCAGCTTCCATCTTGGCTAATTTAGCTTCATGCAATGCTCTTTCTTCTTCTTGTTTAGCTGCTGGATCAAATTCTCTGAAAACTGAATTATCTTGTTCAATTCCCATTCTCTTTAATTTATCAGTTCTATAGTTTTCATAAAGAACATTAGCAGTATGTTCTTTCAATTCTTCCAAGAAGTTTCTAACTAATAATTGACGCAATTTAACAAAATCATTGTGTTTTTCATTGTCAACTTCAATAACACCCCATGGATATTTTCTACCTCTGACAACCCTACCATCTTGGGTTTGCACTTCTTTAGTTGATCCTACTACGGCAAATGGGAAACTTTCAATAATACTTTTGGTGTTGGCAGATTCTTCTTCATCGTATTCATAATCGGTTGGTTGGAAGATTTTAATTCCTTGATGAGTGATATCAGCCAATATTCTGTGTTTGAATTCCAAAATTTCTTCATCAGTTAAAGTATCTGATTTGGCAATAACTGGGATTAAATTAACTTTTTCGTGAACTTGTTTCATCAAAACAATATCCAATGATCTTAAAGAATGACCAGTTGGTTCAATGAAATAAAGGAAAGCGTGAACTCTATTGTCAACAACGGAAGTTCTGTTAATTCTAGATTCGGCTTCTAAATATGAATCAAATCTACTATTAATTTCATCAACAATTGGTTTCCAAGCTTCAATATTATTAAGGGATTCTCCAAAACCAGGGGCGGTTATAACACTAACGTTCAATTTAACGCCATCTTCTTCAATTTCGGCTTTAGTAGATTTAATCTTAACAGATACTTCTTCGGTATCTTCAGTTTCTTCAAAATCATCACCATCTTCTTTCTGGTTAATGATTTCACGATTGAATAAAGTATTGATTAAAGTAGCTTTACCTAAACCACTTTCACCAATGGCCATAATATTTAAAGTGAAACCTCTTCTAATAGATTTTCTATGCAATTGTTTAGGTAAATTAGCAAACCCAACGTAACCATTTAAAACTTTTTTAATAATTTTTATATCCTGTGGAATAATTCCTGTAGATGAATGATCAACTATTAGAGAAAGTTAGTATCAAGTATTAAAAAAAAATATATTACAAGGATGTTGATCCTTGTTTAATTGAATAAATTTATACATACTTGTAGCCATGATTACTTATGTGTGTATGTATATGTGTGAATGTTTGTAAATGAATGATTTTCCTTTAAAGTAAAAACTTTTTTTTTCTCTCTCTCCTATTGTTTTGTTGTTGTTGGTGGTTGTAGGATTTATTTTTGACGACCAAAGTGTGTTGTAAATACAAAAAAAAAATCAAAACAAATGAAACGAAACAAAAATCTTTTTGACAAACTCTTTTTTGTTTAATTGGAACGGGTAGAATTCACGTGTAGTTTTTATTTAATGATAAATGGAAACTTCTAATGAATTGATTAAAGGGTTGGTTGGTTTTTCTTGTTTGTATAAAAAAATGAACAAAAAAAAAAATTCAATCAGGAAAAAAAAGAAAATTTTTCTATGTACGTGTTTTTGTTTGTTGTTTGAAATTTGATTGTCTCTCTTTTTTTTCTGTATGTTTTTCTCTCACTCTAATTTGAGTGAGTGCATTTTGACTAAAAAAACAAATTCCTCGTTAAAACAATAACACAATTCATTGATCTGGTCTCGCGTTTGTGTGATTTCTATAAAAATAATATTTAACTTTGTCACGTGATTCAGATGGGTTTTCCATCAATTATACCTTGTTAAACACCTTAAAATCGGGTTTTTGTTAATAGTTTGGTTATAAGAAACACATACATGTTTAGGATGTAGCAAAATTTTTACAAAAAACACGCTATTAAACTTTTACTTCAAATTTGAACTTTATAACCATTTATAAAAAAAATTTAATCCAATATTTCTACAAATTTTGATGAAAATCAAAACTAATAAAAAAGTATCACAAAATACAATATTTATATTAACTACATATACACAAGTTTAATCTTTTTGTTTTAATTGTTCTAATAAAAATTGCAACCCCAATTTTGCAAATTCCGCCATATTTACACTTCTATCGCTACTTCCCGTATGAAACGATGCCGATGAGTCTCCCGTTGGACCAGATAACCCAATATATACCGTTCCAACACCTTCATTTTCTTGTTCTTGTTCTTCTTTTTCTTCATTGCCGCCATTACGTAAATGCAAGTCAGTTGAAGGTCCAGCAAATCCGGTTTCCGATAAGACAAACGTTGAGCCCAATTCGTACTTTGTCGTTCTTGCCAATTTCAATGCCACCTGCTCACTCGGACCCATATAATTACTGATTTCAGTATCTGACCATCCGGAATGCTTCAATCTGGTACGTAATGAGTATAAGAGTTTCCCACCGATGTAGAAATCGGAAGCACCCGGCACTGTTACTAAATATGCTGAAATTAAACCACCGCATGCTGCCTCTGATATCGCCAATGTTTGGTTTCTTGATCGTAATATGCTTGCTATTTCATTGACTATTTCTGATATATCTTTAGGAGGAAATGACATGGTTGTAGACTAGTTATTATACATGTATAGTTTTGTTAATATAGCGGATTTTTTTTTTTTGTTGGTTTGCTTTCTCTCTCTCTCTCTTCTCTCTCTTTCTCGCGATAATTTTCAACACACATTATTTTTTTTTTTTTTTTCTAAAAGAGTGGCGATAAAACATTCAACCGACGAGCAACAATATGACCTCATCCAAATCATTAAAATTCCATGCCGGTAAAATCCAATACGACGAAGAAACCAACCGTTGTACACCATTAGCCCACAAAGGTGTGATTTCCATAAAGCCAAGTGCCGAAGAACCAGAATTTTTAGATTTTACATGGACACCTAAATCCGATCAAACACAAGCGACACCAGGGACCATTGAAAAAGATGAATTCTTATTAATTCCAGGGGACGTGACTATCAAACATATCAAATCATGCAGTACCGGAAGAGTATTCGCATTGACTTTTTTGAGTTCGGGTGCTAAATATTTATACTGGTTACAAGATGTTGGAGATATTGATCAATTGGACAAATTGACAGAAAAAGACCAGAAATTGATCCAAGATATCGTTGATATGATTAGTATTAATGAGGAAGAAGAGATTGATGATGATGAAGAGGAAGAAGATGTTAAGAAGGTGGATGAAGCGGTGAAAGTGTAAGTATATTTTTTTAAGTTATTTATTTATCATTTGCAAAAACAACATGAAAGAAATAATATACACCATATGGACATGTATTATATTTTTTGTTAACTTCAATGTAGTTTGTTATACTAACTTTTATTAGTGAACCAAAGTTTAAATTACCAATTGGATCGATTTCATCAGTGTTGGATTTAAAAACCATTGATGCTCATCTTGAGAAATTATCATTAGATCAATTGAAAGAACTTTATGGCGAGTACCTTCCGGAATCTATTGCTGCTAATCCTACAAAAAGTGAAATCATGGATGTCATAAGAAGTGGGTTTTTCCAACAATGTGAACAAAAATTAAGTGAGCTGTTGCGAAGCGGATCTGGTGCTGGTTACTTAATGTCACAAAGTTTGAAATATGAATACAAAGGTGAAGGTATTGAAGGGTTTTTGAACGGTGTCAGGGAATTGGGCAAGAAAGATAAGAAAGAATGATGATATACCCCTGACGTCATGCATAAACAACTCCACAAGAAAAAAAAAAGTTACCAATACTGTCGAAGCAATAAATATATATAAAAGTAGATACAGCCCCACTTGAAAAGGTACATCTTTGACTTCTTTTCTTTCTTCTTGCGTTGTGTATAAATTATTCGTTTTAACAATATGTCTCACGATAAAGTTGCTATCTACACTCAACCGGAAACTCAACAAGCAGAAAAAGATGTGGTGGAATCAGCGAAAGAAAAACTCGAACATTTGATTGAAAAACATCCAGTGGTAGAAGAAGAAGATCAAGAGATTGTTCATAAAATCGATCATGATGGTCTTGAAATACCCGAAGGTAAAATTCCTTTAGATAGTCAATTCTCCACACTAGAAGCTAAAAAAATAATTGAGATTGCGCAACAACAAGGATTATTGAAAGAAACCGTTGAAATGAAAATCACCGACTCCAATGATCACGGGGATAAATTGATAATATCCGATAAATAAAGATTATAGTGGCAAAA
>JAKTXQ010000217.1:0-15992 GCA_030582995.1 Candida maltosa
TTCAGCAGCTGGGTCCAAATCTTCAAAAGCGTATAATTTCAATCCAGATTTGTTAATCAATTCCATAGCTTCAGCCATGTTGGTACCTTGTAATCTAACAACAACTGGGATATCTAATTTGAAGTTTTTGGTAGCAGCAATCAAACCTTCAGCGACGTAATCACATCTGACAATACCACCGAAAATGTTAACTAAGATACCGTCAACTTTTTTATCGGATAAAATCAATTCGAAAGCTTTTTCAATGGTTTGTGGAGTAGCAGTACCACCACAGTCCAAAAAGTTAGCTGGTTCACCACCGTATAATTTGATAAGATCCATAGTGGCCATAGCTAAACCGGCACCGTTAACAATGTTGGCAATGTTACCGTCCAATTTGATAAAGTTCAAACCGTATTGGGAAGCTTCAACTTCTTGTGGATCTTCTTGACTTGGGTCTCTCCAGGAGAAAACTTCTTCTTGACGGAAAGAAGCATTGTCGTCAAAACCTAATTTGGCGTCCATAGCTAAAACTTTGTGGTCTGGGGTTTCAGATAATGGGTTGATTTCAACTTGGGTACAATCACGTTCAATGAAACATTGGTATAAAGATTGAATAGTTTTAGCAGCTTCTGGGATAGCTTCGTTGGTGAAACCTAAAACACTGGCAACTTTGGTGGCCAATTCATCGGAAACACCTTCTTCCAAAGGAACTTCGAAAGTTTTGATGGCATTTGGATCTTCATGGGCAACACCTTCAATATCCATACCACCTTGAGCAGAAGCAACAATGACTGGAGTTTGACTACCCCTGTCCATCAAGATGGCAACATAAGCTTCAGTGGCAGCATCTCTTCTTTCAACAATGTAGACAGCGGTGACTTCTTTACCGTGAGCACCAGTTTGTTTGGTGAACAAAGTGTGGTTCAACATTTGTCCGGCCAAATCTTTAGCTTCTTCAGCAGAAGAAATCAATTTGACACCACCTTGTAAACCAGAGTCAAAGTGACCTTTACCACGACCACCAGTTAAAGCTTGAGCTTTGATGACCAATTCATTGGTACCTAATTTCTTGGCAGCATCGTAAGCTTCTTCTGGAGTAGTGGCTGGGAAACCTCTTGGAATTGGGACACCATATTGGCTCAATAAGGCAGCAGAACGGTATTCATGTAAAGACAAGAATCTCTTTTGTTGAGCAACAGCAGTCTATAGTATAATTGTTAGTAATTATGTTGTGTTATACATCAACGTGATGGATAGAAGGAAGATGAAAAAAAATAATCCTTGTCTGAAAGATAAATAATATTAGTAATTCCCACTGACAAACCAAACGAAGAAAAAAAAAATACGCATTGATTACACGTTACCCCTCTTGTTGAAATAAATAAAACACAAGAACAAAGACAAAACGGTTGGCAAAGTTGATGGATGAGATGTGGAAAATTTTTGGTGATAGTTTGTTCATATGGCCAAATTTATTTATGTAGAAAAAATTTTTTTGTAGTGTAACCAATGGTTTATTCAACGTGGATTTTCTTCTGATAAACTTGTGAATTTTCCTCCCCTCCTTCTCTCATCACTTTATTTTTTCCTTAAGCTGAAGATAAAAATAACTAAAAAAAAAAGATTTTTTGATCTTTCCTTCCTTCAAACTAAATGGTATAAATAACATACTCTTGAAATACGGGTAATTGATTTCGATAACATAATTGAATTGAATAGATAAAGTTGAAGTTAAAGAAAGAGAAAGAGAAAGAAAAGAAAGAAAGAAAGAAAAAACAAATTCAACGTTTCAATTTTTTTTTTTTTTTAACCAAAAGAAAAAAAAAAGTTGTGTATACTATTTTTTTTTTTTTTTGCGGCTCTGTGTAATAAAAATTTTTTTCTTTTGGGCATTTTGATTTTTGTCCTTCTTCTCTCCTGCTCCTGCTCCTGCTGCCAGAAATTTGAGAGAATCCGAATCCCAAGTCCCAGGACAAACAAAAAAATACATCCTAGATCAAGGACAAAAGTTTTTGATAAAAAAAATTCAATACTACACCAATATTCAATAAACTACATAATAATTATTTTCTACAACCGTTGGATTAAATGGCATACCCTTCCTTTTCATTTGACCGTTGTTGTTGTTGTTGTTCGTCTCTCAAAGTGGAGCAAAGTTCCCCGCTATAGCTCTTAGTGAAAACCCAAAAAAAACTTTTTTTTCTCGCCACGTATTCCTGCGATTTCCGGGTTGCGGAGATATGTCATCCACCGCGATAGATAATATTTCTTTATTCACACCCGTCTTGCAAATATATATTTTATTAAACATCTCCTCTCCTCAAGACTTTTTTTTTCTTAGTTTAGTTTAGACCAACAATGATGAACTCCGAGAAACTTATTCATATTTCATTGGCAGAGCTCTGATTCGTCAAAATTGAATTGTGAAAAAGCGAAATTTTTTTTTTTTGCTATGCCGCAAGAAATAAAGGAAAAAAAAATCCCGATGCGACCTCGGTCACTGTCAAAAAAAGAAAAGCCCAATAAATAAATTCCAAGAAAAAAACCGCGCATTAACTTTCTTTCTTTCTTTCGGTTACAACAACGAAAAACCAAAGGTTGTAAAATCGACTTCTACTTTTTTTTAAAGATTGCAAAAAATTGCATATGTACAAATCTATAAAAACAAAGGCTATTGCAAATCTTTTCCAAACATAATTGCCCCTACAAGTTTATCGTGGCCTTTCAAAACCGCCACATTTTTCACATATCCAATTCTATCAAACCCAAGACTATCCCAAATCTTAACACTTGCTTGATTAGTTTCAAACACCAAATTGAACACAGAGTACACATACCCTAACTGTGGCGCAATTTCGAGATACTTCTGACCCAACTCTTTCCCTAATCCTAAACCTCTCTTTCTATGATTCACGATAAACCCAGCATTACACACATGAGAACATCTTCCCGCATAATTTGGTTTGGTATAAAACGTACCAAGGAAAATATCAATCCATTGATCAACAGATAAGTCTTGCAAAGTATCAAATGAATCATAATCTCCTTCAATCAATATAGCCACGAAATGAGTAAACCAGTATTTGATAAATGCTTCACCGTGACTTGTTTCATGATACGGATAAGTCAAACCTTCTTCTACCACTTCATTATATTCATTTTCAAGAACTTGGATTAAGTTTGATGGGACAATAGTATAATCGTGGATATTGAACAAGGTTACTTTTCTGGATGGATCTTTGGATAAAGTGAAGTTTATAACTGCATCTTTAACTTTTGGTGTGGTTTTGAATTTCCCATCAGCATATGGAAGATCTTTAACTGAGTTGTAGATGGAATCGGTAGTCATGTTAGCAGCGATAATGTTATGTGGTGTTGTTGATTTATCAAGATCATTGATAATTGGAGATTTTTTTTCTCCATTTTATACTGAAAAATATATCTTTGTAGGGTACGCGGTTCCGCTAATTAGTCACTAAAATCATTCGGGTACATAATTCCTTCCACTTAAGATAACTAAGCTGTACTCGTTGATCATTGGATGGCAGAAGTAAATGTTTATGTAGATGTGAAATAAGAACTACGTTTAGTTTGTGTGGAGATGACTTATTGTGAAATTTTGTAAGAAAATGTGAACAAAATAATAAGGAAAAAAGTGTTCACCAAAATACATATCTAATCAACTACAACAATTCATCTATCGTGTACAACGCTCTATAAATCCGTTTGGCCCGCCTTTGTTCAAAAATCCCAAACAACGTGTTGTTGTTGTAACATGTTGAGAAAAAACCCAAAACAAGCAACTTTTCCCCTACGCCGCACCACCTTCTCCATTCGAAACAAACAAAAGAAAAAAAATTATTTTCTTTTTCCTTGGAGATTCATCAACCAATTTTCTTTCTTTCATTCTGACGGAATTTTTTTTTTTTTGCTTTTTTTGCTTTTTTTTTTTATGGGAATAGTATTTACTTCCACTACAATATATTCTCTACATTCAGACCCAAACACAACATCAAGCTCCCCACGATGGAAGATTTACGGAAAAATGGAACAGTTCATGATGGTATGTGTACGTTTTCAGTTCGGATGTTGATTCATCATCGATAAGAGAATCCTACAAATAATAAAATAAAATACTAACTAAATTTCAAAAATATTAGCAACTGTAACGAAACGAGATAAGAAACGATCAAACTTAGCAGGAAGATTGAATAAATTAGAATTGACGTTTAAGAACGATAGAGATATTTTTTACCGAAGTCTGTTGCATGATTTACAGAACAAACTAGCTACGTTACAACAAGGGAACAATGAAGAGTTTTTAACGAAGAAAATTCGATTGGAAGAGGTGCGAGATTATGAATTAACTAAATTACGATTATGGGAGGAGTATCAGGTGAAACAAATCGAGCATGAATATCAAGAGGATTTGGAACGAGCTAAAGAACAACATGATAAGATGATCAAATTGATCAAGGAGAAATTATACGATAAACTACAACAACAGATTAAACGGTTGAAAGAAGATAAATTTTTGGTGAATTTAGTTAATGGCAAGAGTTGGACCAATTCAGATGATCCAAATAATCAAGCTTTCAATTCTGTTGCGTTTGCTGAGTTGAATCCAAATGATAGAAGATCACTCAGGAAACGTGAATTGACTGGTAGATTCAGTGTTGGCGAAGCAGCAGACTTATCTGATGGAGGAGGTTCCAACAACAATAATGGTGCAGGGTCTCCTGATAATATGTCGTCACTCAATAATGGTGGATATTCATCTGCAGGGAAACGAAGACGATTGTATGCAACAAGGTATAGTTCGAATGATGAACTAAGTTCAGGAACTACGAGTGGAATGCCATTGACGAATGGAAATAATCCAAGGTCGAATTCTGCTGCCGCCATGGCAGGTGGCACAACTAGTGGATATGAGTCTAATTTAAGTGATAAAGATTATGATACATTGAATGCATTAATTATGGATAATGAAGATGGTGGGACATCGTTGAATTTGATTCCCCGAAATGGTCCAACACAGCATAAAGTGCAGACAAGAGGAAGCAATAAACATTTTGTTGGTCCACAAGGTTTGAAACCGGAAGAATTGAATGAAGATTTGTCATTGCTTCGGAATGCAATTATTAAGAAGGATTAATAGTGTTTTTGATTTGTATTATTTATATATTTTTTTTTCTTTATCCGTAGAACCCATGTGTATTATTTTCTGGAGTAAGAGGGAAAAAAAGAATAACTGTATTTTCTTAGTTTTTTCAAATATCTTGTGACTTATACAAAACTCCGAAGATCATAGAACATTCATGTCTATCTTCAGACTAAAAGCATTGCATTATCTACCGAGGAGGAAAATCTTAAGATCAATACTACTTCTATCCATCCTACTATGTGTAACACTATATCACTTATTTCAAACCCACAATGCCTCAAACACCGATCCATACTACATCAACTACAAACTAACCAAAAACGATGACCACCAGTCAGACAAACTAAGTCACCAACGAATATCATCCCTAAACGATGCACCATTCCAACACGGATGCACCATCCCATCCACTTCATCCCCACGAGCAAACGCAGCATTCGTAATGCTATGTCGAAACACCGACCTCGAAGCAGTAATCCAGTCCATAACTTCCATGGAACGCCATTTCAACCAATGGTTCAATTATCCATGGGTCTTTTTAAACAACGACGACTTCACGCCCGAGTTCAAGAATGGAATCATGGATTATGTTTCCGGTGACGTTGAATTCGGGAAAATACGTGCTCAAGATTGGGAATTACAACTGGATGATATCGATCCAATTGAGTTTAAAGAGAGTATTGAGCAACAGGGAGATCGAGGGGTGATGTACGGAAATGACGTTTCTTATCATCAAATGTGTCGGTTTTTCTCCGGTGCTTTCTATCGCCATGAATTAGTCGTTTCTAAAGATTGGTACTGGCGGGTTGAACCCGGTGTTGAGTTTTATTGTGATTTGACGTATGATCCGTTCGTGGAGATGGAGAAGCATGGGAAGAAGTATGGATTTACTGTGATTATGGGGGAGATTTATTATACGATTCCTAGTTTGTTCAGACATGTTAAGGCGTATGTTAAGAATAATAATATTATGGTTAAGAATGCGTGGGATTTACTTGTATCTAGTTCGAAAAAGGTTATTAATAGTGATTATCCGGAATTATATGATGATATCTCGGGGGAAGAAGAGATTAGGAATGAGATATACAAGAACAAGAAAATAAGTCAGTTTTTGAACAAAAAGGGGAAGACAAATGAAGATGTGGATAGTTTTGATAATGAGTTGATGGATAAGTTAATAACGAGATCAACCACTCTACCGAAACTCCATGAAGATAGAATGGATATGGAAGACTATAATCTATGTCATTTCTGGTCGAATTTCGAAATTGCCAGGACGGATTTATTTGCATCTAAAGAGTATCAAGATTTCTTCACTTATCTTGATTCAACGGGTGGGTTTTACAAAGAAAGATGGGGTGACGCTCCGATTCATTCATTAGCAGTAGCCATGATGTTGGATATTAATGAAATTCATTATTTTAGAGATATCGGTTACAAACATTCAGATTTAGTCCATTGTCCAGCAAACGCATATGGTAAACAATTACCATATGAAGGAATTGATGAAATCTTCCCTGACAAACCGGAATTAAATGGAGTAGGTTGCCGATGTAAATGTCCGACGTTTAAATATGTTGACCGGGAAGATTCAATTGATGTGTGTTTCAGGAAATGGGTCGATCGGACGAGCGATAACTATCGTGCTTTCGAACCAATAGATGTCCAATAAATAAATAATTAACAAATAATAATATTTCCAAAAAGAGATAACTATTCTTTTTTATTAGCTAATATACAATAAATCTAAAAATACAAAATACATCAATGAATCGAAAAACATTTCAAACGGAAAGTTACACTTAACCACCGAAACCATACAAGGTTCTACCTTGTCTCTTCAAAGCGTAAACAACATCCAATGAAGTGACGGTTTTTCTTTTAGCGTGTTCGGTATAAGTAACAGCATCTCTGATGACGTTTTCCAAAAATTGTTTCAAGACAACTCTAACTTCTTCGTAGATTAAAGCAGAAATACGTTTGACACCACCTCTTCTTGCCAATCTTCTGATAGCTGGTTTAGTAATACCTTGAATGTTATCTCTCAAAATCTTTCTGTGACGTTTAGCACCACCTTTACCTAAACCTTTACCACCTTTTCCTCTACCAGTTCCGGACATGTTTTATATTAATTTGTTTGTTTGTTAAGTTGTAGTTTAAAAAGCTTAATTTAAATTAAAACTTCAATGATAAGGTAAAAAAAGAAAAAAAAGAAAGATCATAAAAAATTTAAATGGGTGGGAGATGAAAGATATTTATAAAGAAAGGTGATGTCTAACTTCGTTGCCAAAAATTAACAAAACCAGAAGCAGAAGAAAAAAAACGTGATCTTTGTGATTCAATTTCATTATCGCGTTCTCAGGAGTACAAAATTTTAGGTGAGAAGAGAGAAGAAAAAAGACGTTCTTTTGAGTGTATGCTGCGTAAATCTGAGTCCGAGGAGATATACAAACAAAACAAAAATAAACGTACAAGCTTAGATAGTTTGGCAGATTTAATGTAATGATGGTAGTGATGTTGTTTGAATAACTATACATCATTCACCAAAAACATATCATTCACAATTATCAATGAATTATACGTAAATTCATTTCCTTTAGTTGATATCTTGTTGATGAAGAATGATTTTTTCGTTTCTTTTGTTGACTAGAGAAGAACAAAAATTAGCGCGATTTTGTTCTTTTGTTTGACACGAAAGTCGCATTAATTTCTTTCTCTCTCGCCTGAAAAGAAAAAAAAAAGGAAACACAAGACAGAAGAAGAGGAGAGAGAACGAGAGAAGAGAGAAGAGAGAAGAAGAGAAAAAGGAAAAACAAAAGATTGCAAAATAAATTCTTCGCTCACTACACAGAATTGAAAATTCGATATATAAACACATGGAAATCTCTTTTTGTTGACAGATTTTTTTTTTCGAAGATTTCTTTTTCCTTTTTTTATTATCATTATCTAATCACATAAACAAAAATGGCTAGAACAAAACAAACAGCAAGAAAATCTACTGGTGGTAAAGCCCCAAGAAAACAATTAGCTTCTAAAGCTGCTAGAAAATCCGCTCCATCTACCGGTGGTGTCAAAAAACCTCACAGATATAAGCCAGGTACCGTTGCTTTGAGAGAAATTAGAAGATTCCAAAAATCTACTGAATTATTGATCAGAAAATTACCTTTCCAAAGATTAGTCAGAGAAATTGCTCAAGATTTCAAAACTGATTTAAGATTCCAATCTTCCGCTATTGGTGCTTTACAAGAAGCCGTTGAAGCTTACTTGGTTGGTTTATTCGAAGATACTAACTTGTGTGCTATCCACGCTAAGAGAGTTACTATCCAAAAGAAAGATATGCAATTAGCTAGAAGATTGAGAGGTGAAAGATCATAGATGTGTGGATGTTTCCTAGATGGAACAACCAAAAAATTGTATATTTATTAAAGTGTATATTAGTTTAATGGAATTATTTTCTATATTATTGGGTTAATACTTTGTTTCCCGTAAAAAAATCTCTCTCTAGTTTCGTGTCTTGTGAACTAAAATTTTTTTATGTTTGCTACTACTAATAAAATTAATTGGGTGAAAATTTCAGGTGAATCCATATTTTTTTCCTATTAAACTAGTAGAACCATGAGTTTAGATAAATCAAGCATCAATGATACTTTAGACAAATTGTCAATATCGCCAATTCCTGCTGCAGTTTTAGGAGGGTCACTTGTTCTCAAAGGAGCTTTTGGAAACTCCGCTGGGGTTGCAATTCCAAACCAAGGTACTTCCGGGAGTTCGTTTAAATTTAGTAAGACATTAGCAGCAGCTAGACCAACCCCATTATCATGTTTTTTATTTGGTGGTGCCTCACTTTTAGGTTCATGGATGATGTATGATGGAGATCCAGTGAATGCCAGTGGTTTCAATTTTGCATGGCTGACATTATACCTTATCGTGAATGGTAAATCATCTTTTCTGAGTTTATTCAAAGCGAGAGTTACCCCATTGGCACTTAGTGGGTTAACATTATTCAATGCTGGATTATATGGAAGAGAATTCCTCTGGAGTAAACATAGTCCGTTCAAACAGTAAATAGTTTATTTATATATTATTACCTATTCAAAAAAAAAAAAAAGAACGAAACCTTAATCCCATTTTAATGGTAATAGTTTATTCTTATTGCAATGTTCACGAATTTCTTTATCATCATACAACTCAATAAACTGTTGATCCATGGGACGTTCTTTCGGTGATGCAAATTTTCTGTACTCATCAAAGATAAGCGTATATGACCAATTCTGTAATCTTCGTATGACCCCGACTAAACATCCTGTTCTATGTTTCCCACGATTACAATGTATCAAAATCGGTTGGTTTTCTGGGTTTAGCACTATTTTGATTGCTTCAGTGATCAAATCTGACGAGATCTTGACGAATGGTTCTTTATTACCCGACATTCCTAGTTGAAATAGTTTTATATTTTCATTCTTGATAAATTCTTGTTGTAGATGAGGATAATCTTCCGGTATGAGACATAGTATGGATTTCAATTTCAATTTCTTCAAAAATGTGAAGTTATTAGGTTGAGGAAATGATGATCTATAAATTTTGTTTATGACAGGAGCGAAATTCTCCGGCGGTGTCAATGGTTTATCATGATTTATACTTTGTTCATATTCAACACGTAACTTTTCTTGTAAATTCAAGTCCAACTTATCATCGATATCTTCTTCAAACTTCTCACCCTCTTCTTCAGTAGTGGTGATCATGCCTGCGTTATTACTGCTTTCTTCTAATTTGAATTGTTCTAGTTTAGATCGTATCACTTTATTGTCATATTGAATATCAGGAGGTGTCGGATACAGTGGTGCAATATCGTTATTGCTGTTGTTGGTGTTGGTGTTGTTGAGTGAGAAACTATCTGGTATTGTCAAAGAGTCTTGGGTAGACGGTGTTGGATCTGGATCATTTTTCAACAGAAACTCTTCGTCCATCTGGAACGGGTCTTCGATCGTATCGGACATGAATTATGTGTGATGTGAAATCTTATAATAGAAGAATGTACTAGGTGTAAACGTTATTTGTTTGTGTACCTTCTGATGCAGAATAAAAACAGTAAAAAGGTGGGAAACAGTCTAGTTGGATGGTTTGTGTAAGGTATTAAAAATTCTTCGTGATTTATTGGTCTATCTATGTTCTTCCATATTAATATTTCCCTTTGACTCTTTTTTTTTTTTAATGGTCGCCCGATTTCCTATCAAACCCGTCCACGAAGAAAATCTGCGTGCGAAAAAAAAAAAAAAAAAAAATTTTTAGAGAGAAAGGAAAGAGAAAAGGTCGTGTATGGATCAAGTAGTTTATCGTGGTGAAGTTGATTGATAGATGAATAAGTCGTTTGGTGTGCAGCATTGGTTAGTAGTGTACCTTGCTGTCACGTTGTGGTTTGAAGTTACTGTCAAATGAAATACGTCACTCCAGTAAGATAGACACAATAGGAGTTGTGTCATCATCAACTTGTATGATCTATCCAAGACTTCACGTACATCTTGCTATGTACTTTACAACCAAGACTTTCGTGTAGTTTCGATGTTGTAGTTGGTATGTATGAAAATTATTTTTGTTTCCAAACAACAGTCACGTGACGGTAACATGAAAATATTTCTTTTCAATTTTATTCCGGTGTTCCGCAATTATGGGGGGAGAACGGCTGAAAGGTGATTTTTGTAGGGAGTATAGACGATGAAAACAACAACAAAGGGTAAGCGCTTACATCTACTTAAACAGGCCAAATTTCCCTCATTAGCGAAATATAACAGGAATCTAGATTGATTGATTTTTAGTTTCTTTTTTTTTTCTTTATTGCTTCTAAAGTTGTTTTCTTTCTTTTCTTTTTCGTTCGATTATTGCGCATAATCCGTGGCATGAAAAAAAAAAAAGAACGCGGGCGTTAGGCGCGGTGTTTGTATGGGGGAAGGAAAGCAAGCAAGAAAACCTTGAGGCAATTTCAGAAGACGAAAAGTGTAAATAATATTGGAGGAAGGTAAAAAACAAAAAAATTACATACAACAATACTTTCCAATTACTACCTTTAACAGGGGAAACAAAAGAAAGCGAGGATCAAACAAGGAAAGAGAAAAATAATTACATAGTAAAGAAAAAAAAAATAAGGTGGTGGTGGTAACATGTAAAATAAAAAAAATAACCAACTGGCAAAAAGCTTTTCTTTTTTTCTTTTTTTTCAGTGATTTAACCGGTGTTAAGTAAAAATTGGAGAGGTACCGGTTGTAAGGTGTTTAAACAGCGGAAGGCTTTTTTCGGAGGAAAACGAGTTCACATGTGGAAATCGAATGAGCGAAAAATAAATCCATGGGTTTCCCCTCTTTCTAGTTAACGGAATAACTGTACAAAGAAAGAAAACAGTTTTTTACAAAATGCCACAAAAAAAAAAAAAAAAAATCAGGAAAAAAATAATAAAACCCGATGGCATGGATAAAAGGAGATTTTTCTCACTAAAATTTTTTTTTTTTTTTATTTTCTCAAATAATAATTCCATATAAACCCACAAAAAGAAACCCACATAAAAAAAACCAAAAAAAATCAAAAAAATTCAAAAATTCGTCCACTTTTTACTATTTTCTTACTATAATAAACAATCATGTCTCCATTTCCAGGTATTAAAGAATTACCACCAGATCCTTTATTTGGTTTAAAAGCTCGTTATAACGCTGATTCTCGTTCTGATAAAGTCGATTTAGGGATCGGTGCTTACAGAGATAACAACGGTAAACCTTGGATTTTACCTGCTGTTAGACAAGCTGAACAAAAATTAATCCATTCTCCAGAATACAACCACGAATACTTATCAATTAGTGGTTACGAACCATTTACCAATAGTGCTGCCAAAGTTATTTTGGGTGCCGATTCAAGTGCAATTAAAGAAGGTAAAATTGTTTCTCAACAAAGTTTATCAGGTACCGGTGCTTTACATGTTTCTGGTGTATTTATTAAACAATTTTATTCTGGTAACCACACAATCTACTTATCACAACCAACTTGGGCTAACCATAAACAAATTTTCGAAACTATTGGTTTCAAAGTTGATAGTTATCCATATTGGAATAATGAGACTAAATCATTAAACTTGACTGGATTCTTAAACACCATTGAAACTGCTCCAAATGGTTCGATTTTCTTGTTACACGCATGTGCTCATAATCCAACTGGTTTAGATCCAACTAAAGACCAATGGAATCAAATCTTGAAAGCATTGGACAAGAAACAACATTTCGTCATTTTTGACTCTGCTTATCAAGGTTTTGCTAGTGGTGATTTGGAAAAAGATGCTTACCCAATTAGAAAAGCCATCAACGACAAACTTATCACTTCTCCAATTGTCATTTGTCAATCTTTTGCTAAGAATGTCGGTATGTACGGTGAAAGAGTTGGTGCCATTCATGTTATTGCTACCACTACTGAAGCTAACGAATCATTAAATAAAGCTATCAAATCTCAATTAAACAAGATTATCCGTTCAGAAATCTCCAATCCTCCAGCTTATGGTTCTAAAATCGTTGCTACCATTTTGAACGATCCAGAATTATATTCTCAATGGCGTGAAGATTTGGTCACAATGTCTTCCAGAATTAGTAAAATGAGAAATGCATTGAGACAAAAGTTGGAAAGTTTAGGTACCCCAGGTACTTGGAATCATATTACTGAACAAACCGGTATGTTTTCATTCACTGGATTGACTCCAGATATGGTTGATAGATTAGAAAAACATCACGGTATTTATTTGGTTAGTAGTGGTAGAGCGTCTGTTGCTGGTTTGAATGATCATAATGTTGATAAAGTTGCCAATGCTTTCGACGAAGTCGTTAGACATTTTGGTAAAAGTAAGCTTTAGTTTTTAATATTAATTGATTTGTGTATGTACGAATTTAGAAGTTAATAATTTTTTTTTCATTTGTTTCTCCGTTCCTTGTGTTTTTCAAAATATATAATAATAATGATTATAGTTAGATCTGATTCTACGATACTTTCTCGAAATAAAACGGTTTTAATTTGTTTTTATATTATTAATGAAACTTTATACAAATAGTAATAAAAAAGATTATTTATATAAAAATCCCACACTGTTTTGAAAATTCCTCCCAAAAATGATTGTAAATAAAAAATGGATTGAAATTCCTATGATACATATAATATTACCAACTTTTTGATTTTTTATTTTTTTATATTGATTATTGTTCTGTTCTCATTATGCTAAAATAGATATATTATTATTCCCTTTTCTCTTTTTTATATGATTAATCTAAAAACCATCATATCATCTAAAAAAAATGAAGTAAAACATCTACTTTCTTCTGAAAGAACAACCTTCAGTCAATTTAGCTTTACCACCGGTTGGGGTACATAAAACAGTAGAACAGGAGTCACAAGTGACAGCGGTTTGAGCGTGACTGAAGACAGTGGTGATATTAAGACATCCTTGACATTTAACGTCCATGAAGAAAGATCTTGGTTGTTGAACTAAGGTTTTTAATTTGTGTTGTTTAGCTTCGGTGGCTGGAGATGGATGTAATAAATCTTGAACTAAAACCTGTAATTGAATGTTAGTATTTCCATTAAAATTTTTTGATGATATTTTAAGATTGATGAATATCTCCTCCTCTTCTGGCTATTTCAGTCCATCGTGATTTTTTTACATTAAATGAATTAATCTATTAATCAAATTCCCATGCTTCTGTTTCTATTCGTTTAGGATATTCCAATCTTTTGTATTTTCATAATAGGTATAGTTACATACCATGTTGACTTGTTTCTCTAATATGTATAAAAGTTTCAAAAGATTTGGAAATTCTCTTGAAAAAAAAAATTTTCTATTATGGATTTGGTGAAAGTGAGGGAGTTGCGCACTGTGTAAAGAAAAAAAAAAAGAAAATAAAAAAAAAAGTATGTGTACATTTCTCAAAAAATGGATCACGTGTAGATAGTTAGGGCTATTAGGGCTTGATTTTGACGAAACAATAAATTTTAAATTCTTGACTATTAACCACAATGAACTACATGACAGTGGTGTTTTCCAATGTTATGTATTATATCTGATAACTAATAAAAGTAAGATTGGATACCACTTGTAACTTGTTCATGATACTACATCGAATCGGTTGATTAATGACAATTTGAAAATATGTGTGTTTTTGGGAAATTTTTCAGTTCTACTATACAGGACAAGATTAACCCCAGAATTTTTTGCAACCATAAAACTACATAATACATCTATAAATAAACATTTATTATTCTAAATTATGACTCGGTACAGACGGGAAAAACCCTTCTTGTTGAATCTTAGTTGCTCGTTGTACACTATAGACTTTCTTCTGATGAGCCATAATTCTACCCTTATATATATCCTGATGCAATTTATACAACTTAAATTTATACCCATTAACGCTCTTCGTCTTATCCTCCAATTCTTTAGTAATTTCACCCAACTCCTTTTTTAATTTATCATATTTCGTTTCCTCCCCCTTTTCTTTCTTATCTTTCCAATATCCAGCAACCGTATTCCAAATATATGGTTTCTCCATCTCAAGATCCTTTTCCAATTTGCCTTTTTTGTCGGTTAATTCTTTCTGTGAGGATATTAGATCACTATATTCCTGTGGATGTATGGGACTAGCAAATTGCTCGTCGAGTAAATGACCAGGACAGACATAGAAAAAATCCCCATTGCCATCGGCTAGTAATACGGTTGTGGATGGTTTGTAACAGATTATGCATGCTTTGGAATCGGACGATGATACCAATTTAACATGGTATTTATTAGGAAATGGCGGGGTCTGTTGTTGTGGTTGTGGTTTGCTCATTTGGTGGTTGGACAACTCAACTCAACTCGGAACAAAAACGGCGATAAGAGGGAAATTGTGAGATTTTTTTTAAAGTCGATATTTTTTTCGTTCTCGTTCGAAAAAAAAACAAAAACCGACTAGAGTCGTGCGGAACAAAAATATGTTAACTATGAAGTTTGATATGATACAAGTCCATCAGAGTTGTGTAATTGATTGATATGAAGGGATTGTAAAGTTACAAATGAATAACTTTGTTCATCTTACGAGTTCTACAACAAATTCTTAGCGACAATCAAAAAAAAAGGGAGGCTTTATTTTTACGATGGCTTAAATTTCACTTCCGCCAATCCCAGTTTAGTAACGCGTCTAGAACGGGGAGGTTTTCTACTTTGTTAAGACGGGGAATCTTATACTATTGTCACAACAATTAGTTTGAAACACAAACTGTGGAGATGTTGATATAAAGAAAGAAGGAAGGAATCCCGATTTTGCGACATGCGCCAATAATATTTCTCAAAATGGACAAAATCGAATAATTTATTACACAGAAAACAATAACCAAAAGGAATGTCGCCCGAATTATTACTAATAATTACACGACAAGAAAAATAATAATATTATGAGTAATACAAAAAAAAAAAAAGTAAAAAAAATAATTAAAATAAACAAAAAAGTGAAAAATGAAACATGAAAAACGTTTTCCAAACAAATGTTTACAATTTTTGAAAAAAATGTGAGATTCTACAACTTCTAGTTAAACTCAATCCCCAAAGAAGAAAGAGACATTACTGGTGATGTTGTAGCATTGGATTTGAAAAATTAAAAATCCCTCAGTATATTGTAGAAATTATTTTTAGTTTCGGCTTCTTAAGAAAAATAAATAAATAAAAAAACAACGAATGAGGTAATTTATGTAATAGAAGCTTGTGCATTGCACGACCATAGAGAAAGTAGTTTTTTTTGTTTGATTGATTTGAGGATCGATTAATTAATAGGCGGTAGGCGTGTGTGAGTGCGTG
>JAKTXQ010000218.1:0-17281 GCA_030582995.1 Candida maltosa
CCTTATCCACGAAATAAAATCAGAACAACCAAATACACTGCCTTATCTTTTATACCTAAGAATTTATATTTCCAATTTTCTACCAATGTGGCAAACTTGTACTTCTTATTGATTGTTATCTTGGGTGCATTCCAGATTTTCGGGGTGCCATCACCAGGTTTGGCTGCCGTTCCACTTATTGTTATCGTTGCCATCACTGCCGTAAAAGATGCATTCGAAGATTTCAGACGTACTTTGTCCGATGCCGAGTTTAATAATCAATATACTCATATCTTGGAACAAGTTGGTACTGATTTCCAGTATGAAAATTTAAATGTTGGTGTGGAGAAAATTTCTTTATGGAGAAGATTTAAAAAAGCCAATACCAGAGCAATTGTTAGTATTTATCGTTTTTTCAAGTACAGTTGTACTAAAGAGGGTAGAGCCAATAAAGCCAGAATGGAAAATGCCGAACTTGGAAGAAAATCTTTTGATAGTGATTTGCCTTCAGTACGAAGTTCTATTGAAGGTGTTGATACTTATAGTGAAGCTATCAGATTATCTGTTCAACAATCTCGTCGTCAAAGTCGTCACATCCATAATAAGTCTTTGAAATTTGTTAGAAATTATTGGAAAGATGTTAGAGTTGGTGATGTGTTACGTATACTTAACAATGAGGAAGTCCCGGCCGATTGTATTATTTTAGCCACTAGTGATGAAGATAATTTTTGTTACATTGAAACCAAGAATTTGGATGGTGAAACTAACTTGAAGGTTAAAAATGGGATTAAGTGTACTGATAATATTCGTAAAGCTGACGATTTGAAAGATTATAAATTTGAAGTGGACTCGGAACCGCCTAACCCGAATTTGTATACCTATCAAGGTAATATTAGATATTATAAAGATGGTGATAAAGAAATCCAAGAACCAATAACTGTGAACAATTTTTTGCCAAGAGGTTGTACATTGCGTAATACCAAGTGGACCATTGCCTTTTGTGTTTATACTGGACCTGATACCAAGATTATGCTTAATTCCGGTGCTACTCCAACCAAAGCTTCTCGTATTGCTCGTGAATTGAACTTGTCCGTTGTCATTAACTTTGTGTTGGTGTTTATCATGTGTTTTATTTCCGGGTTAATTAATGGTTTATTTTACCGGAAAGATAACAATTCACGTGTGTTCTTTGATTTCCACCCATATGGTAGAACTCCAGCCATCAATGGGGTTATAGCTTTCTGGGTCGCTTTGATTATTTACCAATCCTTGATTCCGATTTCCCTTTATATCACCATTGAAATTATCAAAACCGCTCAAGCGTATTTCATTTATGCTGATGTTGACATGTATTATGCAAAATTGGATTTCCCATGTGTTGCTAAAGCCTGGAATATTTCCGATGATTTAGGTCAAATTGAGTACGTGTTCAGTGATAAAACAGGTACTTTAACTCAAAATGTCATGGAATTTAGGAAATGTACCATTAATGGTGTATCGTACGGTTTAGCATATACTGAAGCTCAACAAGGTTTAGACAAACGTGCAGGGGTAGACGTTATTGATAAAATTGAAAAAATGAAAGTTAAAATCACTGAAGATGAAGATAATATGATTGAAAAATTACACTCGATTTCCACTAATAATATTTATGATGATGAACTTACTTTTGTATCACTGAAATTTGTTGATGATTTAGTTGATGGTTCCAAGAAACAACTGGAATGTAATCAACGCTTTATGTTAGCTTTAGCTTTATGTCACTCGGTCATGACTGAACAAGATCCTAAAAATCCTCATAAACTGATATTGAAAGCCCAATCACCAGATGAAGCTGCATTAGTTGGTACCGCACGTGCATTAGGGTTCAATTTCAAGAATGCCACTAAAACTGGGTACGTGATTGATGAACATGGTACGACTAAAGAATATGAATTATTGAATGTATTAGAATTCAACTCGACTAGAAAGAGAATGAGTACGATTTTCAAAATGGGATCCAAAGCGTTATTGATATGTAAAGGGGCCGACAGTGTTATTTACCAAAGATTGAGTTCCAAGAACAATTCTCAAGAGGTTATTGATAGAACATCACATGATTTAGAAGAATATGCTACTGAAGGTTTAAGAACATTATGTATTGCCGAAAGAGTATTAGATTGGGATGAATACACTGAATGGAATAAGAAATACCAATTAGCTTCCTCATCATTGGAAGACCGTGAAGAAAAAATGGAAGAATTGGCTGATTTTATTGAACGTGATTTGACTTTGTTAGGAGGTACTGCTATTGAAGATAGATTACAAGATGGTGTACCGGAATCCATTTCTCTTTTGAGAGAAGCAGGTATTAAATTATGGGTTTTAACTGGTGATCGTGTGGAAACCGCGATTAATATCGGGTTTTCATGTAATTTGTTGGAAACTGATATGAAATTATTAGTGGTCAAGACTGAAACTGAAACTGAAGCCGAAGTTGATGACATGATTACGAAATATCTACTTGATGAGTTCGGAATTGATGCTAGTTCACCGGAAGAAGTCACCAGATTAGTTAAAGAGGCTCGAAAAGATCATTCAATTCCACAAGCTGAAACTGCTTTGATTATAGATGGAGCTGCGTTATCGACTATTTTCCAAACGCTAGTGTTACAAAAACAAT
The DNA here is from genome assembly GCA_030582995.1 of Candida maltosa. Classification (NCBI taxonomy): domain Eukaryota; kingdom Fungi; phylum Ascomycota; class Pichiomycetes; order Serinales; family Debaryomycetaceae; genus Candida; species Candida maltosa. Next base: position 2,642 of record JAKTXQ010000218.1, read on the forward strand.
TTGAAGATGAAAAGGAAGAAGAGCAACATCATCATTATCTCAGACAACAGAAGAAACCGAAAAAACAAGAAAATACCATTTTACAAAACAAATTCTTATTGCTTTGTAAGCAATGTAAATCCGTGCTTTGTTGTCGTGTTTCACCAGCACAAAAAGCTTCAGTTGTTAAAATGGTTAAAAATGGTTTACAAGTTATGACATTAGCAATTGGAGATGGGGCCAATGATGTTGCGATGATTCAAGCTGCACATGTTGGTGTTGGTATTGCTGGTGAAGAAGGTAGACAAGCAGTAATGTCATCAGATTATGCCATTGGTCAATTTAGATTTTTATCACGATTACTTTTAGTGCATGGAAGATGGTGTTATAAGAGATTAGCCGAGATGATTCCTTGTTTTTTCTATAAAAATGTGGTTTTCACATTTACATGTTTCTGGTACGGGATTTTCAACAATTTTGATGGATCTTATCTTTACGAATATACTTTCTTGATGTTTTATAACTTGGCATTCACATCATTGCCAGTTATTTTCTTGGGTATTTTTGATCAAGATGTTTCTGCTGAAGTTTCCCTTAAAGTTCCTCAACTTTACCGTTCCGGTGTTTTAGGGAAAGATTGGTCACAAATAAAATTCAGTTACTATATGGCTGATGGTTTGGTTCAATCGGTTATTTGTTTCTTTTTCGGATACTTGCTCATGTACGTTTCATTCCAAAACCCTCAAGGTATGACCATTGATCACAGATTCTGGATGTCGATTCCTATAATTTGTGCTGCTGTTATTGCTGCCAATATTTATGTGTTGCTTCAACAATACCGTTGGGATTGGTTATCGGTTCTTATAAACGCCATTTCTATATTGTTGGTATTTTTCTGGACAGGTGTGTGGTCAACCAACAGTTATTACTCGGGAGAATTTTTCAGAGCCGGCGCTCAAACATTGGGAACATTAGGTGTGTGGTGTTGTATATTCGTTGCCAGTCTAGCATGTTTGATACCTCGATTCACATATAATTTCATCAAAACAAACTTCCTTCCTTCCGATGTGGATATCATCCGAGAAATGGTCAAGAAGGGTGAGTTTAATTGATTATTTATAAAAAAAAAAAAGCTTAATAATTATTACTATATATACATATAATACATACAATACATATATATATCCGTTGCATATATATGTTGCTTAGATAAAGTCGGTATCAAAACTGACATGTCAGCAAACGGTTGATAGAACCCTGAATGTCACAGTAATTGTAGAAAGGATAAATAGAACCAGAGATTGTGACATATATTAATGATGATTCCAAACTATTTACAATTATTTATCTCGCTGGACTTTCACTTCCTTTTATAATACTTTGAGATCTGATATCACGCCATTTGGTATTACACCATTTGGAGGCACAGGGTATCAAAACTCACATCAAAAAAATCCGATGTAGTGTAGTGGCTATCACGGTTCGCTTTCAATTCAACTTCGAGTGAGTTAAAAGTACCGAGCAAACCGGGGTTCGATTCCCCGCATTGGAGTTTATCTTTTTTGGCAACATTTTCTTTTTGATGATTTTTTTTTTTTGGTTGTAAAAAATAGAATACATCTGTACAAATATCCTCTCTACAATGACTTCGTTTCTACAAATAGATAACGTCGACACTTTCTCGTTGATATCATTAAATGAAGAACTACAAGAATATGGTGGTGCAGAACAGGAACGCTTACAAACTGTCTATACGGACTTACGTGAACTTTTCATTCGTCATGATTACAATGGGATTTTGTTATACTTACCCAAACTAACCAACATCTCGTGTTTGACGCCAATCATCCATTTAATAATAGGGTGTGCCATGATCCGTGTTGGACGGTCAAACAATGGATTCACTGAACTTGCATTAGCGATACGATTCGCTATGTCAAGTGAAGTCCAAGTCAAGTATCTTACTGTGTTGGCAGTCATGTTTGTTGAGAATAACGATAAAGAAAACTTCCAAGGTTGTTTATGTGAGATTTTGGATATATCAAGGATCCATATTGAATCGGATGAGCTGTTTGAGTTGATGAAGACCGGGTTGCTTGAATTGGAAAAGCAGTTGTTTGTGAAGTTGGATATGGTTAAAAATCATGGGTATGTGAACACAACTGAAAAACAGCTAAGGAATTTTACTAACATTTTTATGGTAGACCTGTGACATGTAAATCTTTCCAGGATCAAATCATGGAACTCAACCGGTTGAAGAAGTATTTCGATAAGGAAACATTCAGTGGGAAGTGTCAATTAATTGTTAACAAAATCATGGGAGTTGAGTTTTTACTCGAGAAATGGAACAAGGACAGTAAGCCTCCTAAAATTGATCCGTTGAAATATTTGTTGGAAGCTATTTTAGCGGGTGGTCCTGAGATTGCTTATGCAAAACTCATAGGTATCCAACCTATTCTTAACCAATACATAAGATCATTGGAAAACACTGAAACTGGGACTACAATTCCTAAACTGAGAAGTGTTTCCTTGTTTCACAGGAGGAGTGGTGACATAACTGCCAAAACTGAACCATCAACACAGTATATCCCCACACCAACAAAAATAACCCTTATCAATGCATTTATATGTATGTTGAGATGTCAATACCAAGATGCTAGTTTACAGTTGAATCAATGTTTGATGGATGTAGAAGATGAAACTCAATTACAACTCAAGTTATGGATGCACTACTGTCAAATGAAAGATTCAACATCAACCAAGAAAGATTTATTCAATGTAGTGTTGAATTTAGAGAAAGTTGACCTCAACTCTTCTATGAAGTATTATATCATGGCCAAGACGTATCAAAAACTAAACTATCTTGACAATTCATTCAAACATAGAAAGAGAATTAATGGGTTTTTCCGAATTGCTCCCTACAAAGATTACATGGAGTTGCTGATCAAGTCGTACATCACCGCCATTACATTATCGCCAGCTGATGATTTGTATATCCCTCAGATGTACGAAGAAATAATTGCGTTGTTGGTGTCCAACAGTGTAGATATCCGGATCGTGACATTTTTCGTTTTACTTAGAAACTATTTTGCCAACATAGCACAGTTTAATTATCTCCACATCCCAGAGTTACTTGACGACTATAACTGTCCGGCAAATGCAACCCTTATTGAAGATGTCAATCAACAATTGAGTCACAGTGGTGGTGGAGAAATTGAAAAAATCAAGGAATTTTATATCGTATCAGCTTGGATTAACGAGTACAAAAAGGAACATGAAATGACACCCGAGTTGACATTTTACTATGCTACGTTATTTGCTAGACAATAAATACTCTTCCTAAATAAATAAATGAATCTTGGATAGATATTTTCCCTCTTTATCAATGAGGTTTGAAAAATCTCAACGCAAAAAATAGAAAAAAAAAAAATTTTGAACAAAAATAATATCATCCTTCTAAACAAACAAACAACAACCATGTTTTCATTTTCCCTCATTACCCCTGGGGAAAGCGATCATTCATTCAAGGCAGCACTACTAGAGTTTGATAACGAGTTTAAAATCCTTGCAGATCCGTCATGGAATGGTGTTGATATTGATTCAGTTTTATTTATCGAGAAATATTTAAAAGAAATCAATGCAATTATTTTATCACACTCAACGGAAGAGTTCATCAGTGGATATATCCTATTATGTGTCAAATTCCCTAAAATCATGTCCACCATCCCAGTTTACTCCACCTTACCAGTTAATCAATTGGGTAGAGTTTCGACCGTTGAATATTATCGTGCCAATGGGTTATTAGGACCAGTTGAATCTGCGATTTTGGAATTGGATGAAGTAGATAACTGGTTTGATAAGATTAATTTATTAAAATATCAACAATCACTTAATTTATTTGATAATAGAGTAGTTGTCACACCATATAATGCCGGTCACTCCTTGGGTGGTACTTTTTGGCTAATCACCAAGAGAGTCGACCGTGTAATTTATGCTCCGGCTTGGAATCATTCCAAAGATTCTTTTTTAAATAGTGCCTCGTTTATTTCCTCATCCACTGGGAATCCACATCTACTGTTATTGAGACCTACTGCATTCATTACATCGAGTGATATTGGATCGTCCATGTCGCAAAAACGAAGAACTGAAAAATTTTTACAATTGGTTGATGCAACTTTGGCAAACGGTGGTGCCGCAGTGTTACCGACATCTTTGTCTGGTAGATTTTTAGAATTGTTTCATTTAATCGATGAACATTTGAAAGGTGCCCCAATCCCTGTATACTTTCTTTCATACTCTGGTACTAAAGTATTAAGCTATGCTTCGAATTTGTTAGATTGGATGTCTAGTGGATTCACGAAACAATGGGAAGAATCGTCGAATTTACCATTTAATCCATCAAAAGTCGATTTATTATTGAATCCGAATGAGTTGGTCAAATTAAGTGGCCCGAAAATTGTTTTCTGTTCAGGGATTGATTTGAGAAGTGGTGATATATCTACGGAAGCGTTCCAATATTTATGTAATGATGAACGTACAACTGTTATTTTAACCGAAAAATCAACCATGAATGTGAAAAATGGGTTGAGTGATGTGCTCTATAATGAATGGGTTAAACTGTCGACTACCAAAGGTAATGGGAAATCAGAAGATGGTATAGCTGTTCCTATTGATAGAACTATATCTTTGAAGAAAACAGTTAAAGAAGTTGATTTAACTGGATCCGAGTTGACTAGTTTCCAAGAGAAAGTGACTGGAAAGAGGAAAGAAAAATTGATGGCAAAAGTAAGAGATCAAAAGAATCAAAATATCTTGAGTGCCGATACCGTTGATGCTGAGGATTCGTCCGATGATGACGAAGAAGAAGAGGAAGATGATGCTCTTGAAAGAGAAGCGGTTAAGAATGAAATGAAAAAACTTGAAGTTACCGTCACATCCAGCCAAGTCGATGATCTTGCAACCCATGAAGCATTTATAACTGATCACATAAAGGAAAATTTGGCAAAACATTTACCGATTGATTTGAAAATCACCCATAAATTGAAACCAAGACAAGCAATGTTCCCATATTTTGTTAGCACTCATAAAGAAAAATTTGATGATTATGGTGAAATCATCAATTTTGAAGATTTCCAGAAAAATGATGAACTATCAAATAGTAAGATTATCATGGAAGGGAAAAAGAAGTTTGACGAACGGAAGAATAACCCTAACAACAATAAGAACCACAGCAACAACAACAATAATAATAACAGAAGGAAAGGTGGTAAAAACCAGAATAAACAACAAGCGAATAAATTGACTCCACAAGAACAAGTCAATCAACAATTGCTTCAGAAATACCTTGAGACATTATTTGAACCTAAAAAGAGAGTCAGTTCTTCGAAACAATTGAAAATCAGATGTGGGTTGTCATTTGTTGATTTATCTGGTCTTGTTGATTTACGTTCTTTAGGTATTATTGTTCAAGCATTGAAACCGTATAACTTAATATTGTTACCTGACTATTCACCAACTCATGGGTTATCTAGCGTACAAGAGTTTTTCACTAACCAACAAAACGAACAACAGGTGGAACAAACCAAGAAGAATATCCTACAATCATCAAGATATTTATCACTTACGTCGATAAGAGACGGTCTTTCAAGTGCCATGTCTCCGTATTCAAGCAACACAATGAATATTTTAGCCATTGATCACTTACAACCTATCAAAATCGGTGCCGAGTCTGAATCAGGAAGTATTGGATTAAACAATTTCGAAGTTAATTTGGATGATTCTATAGTTAAAGAATTGAAATGGCAAAAAATCGGTAATGATTATAAAGTTGCTAAAATATATGGTGAATTGGAATTACAAAATCATATCCCACCTACGAAGAAACCGAAAACTTCAAATGATTATCTTAATCCAACCACTCATTTCTCATTGAAGAAAATGGATGATAAAGATATTGCTCAAAGACAAGAAGCATTTGCTAATCAGTTTAAAGATCCTAAGATACGTGCATTGGTCACAAATGGTCCTAAATTAGCTATTGGAAGTATCAAATTACCAGATTTAAAGAAGAAATTACAAGATAAGAACTTAACTGCTGAATTCAAAGGTGAAGGAACATTAGTGGTCAATGATGTCCTAGCAGTTCGTAAAATTGCATATGGTGCTATTGAGAGTGATGAATCAGGTGATATAGTTATAGAAGGTAATTATGGACCACTATATTGTCAAGTCAAGCAATGTGTTAGAGAGATGTTGGCATATATATAGGTAGTGTAATCCAGGATAAAATGCATTTTTTTTTCTTTTTTCGTTGTACCCGCTTTGACTCGCTCGAACCAATTAGGTTGAACAAAAACTTTGAAAAAAAAAACTAGAAACCCATTCATTCAACAACTGCAAGACAAAAACACAATGCAACCATATTCAAGATCCGGAGGTACTAGAAGATGTTTTTATGAATTCCAAACTTGGATGGAATGTATGACTTCTGCCGACACCACATCGGTCAAACAATGTAAACCAACATTTGAAGATTATGATGAGTGTTTACATGGAATCAAAGAAAGAGAAAAAGTTGCCATTATGTTGAAACAATTGAAGGAAAATGAAGTCAGTAAGAATGGTGTCACTGCTGCTGAATTGTATAATGCTTCCAATACCATTTATGAAAACTTGAATTTAATTAAGAAAGATTAAATGTTCTAGATTTACATATCAACAAAGGGATTTTGATGGTGGGAAAAGTGACAACAAAAGGAGACGAGGAGAAAGAATTGATAAGTATTAATTATTTGTCATTAATGTACATTATAAAGAAAAGAAAACAGATTATACGTTAAAATTTTTTATTTTTTTTTGAAAAAGAAAGAAGTAAAACAAAGCTGTAGATTGACCGTAAAAGTTTGATAACCATCATTATGTATTTCTTTGTAGATTATCTTGATATCTGTTCATGTAAAATTTGGTAGTTTTTGACTTGACTTGACTTCACCGCAAAAAAAAAAAAATTGTAAATATCAGATTCAAACTTTACTCATCTCTTTCCAAACAAAACATTATCTCCAAAACTACAACACAATCATGGAGGATCCGAAGGACCAAATAACGAGCAAGGAGATACTTGATGTTGCATTTGACAAAAGCAAAACCAAATTCAGTACTCCGAGACAAACAATCCAAGACATCGAAGAACTCAGATCATATCAACAAACAAAACGACGAGAATTCGAACAACATATACATAAAAACCGATTGAATTTAGGACAATGGTTAAGATATGCAAGATGGGAAGTAGAAAACAATCATGATTTTCCTCGAGCACGATCGATTTTTGAAAGAGCATTAGATGTCAACATTCAACATATCCCATTCTGGGTGCAATATATTGAACTTGAATTATCACATAAAAACATCAATCATGCGAGGAATTTGTTGGAACGAGCCATCAAAACACTACCGAAAGTCAGCAAACTATGGTTTCTATATGTATTGACAGAAGAGATGTTGAAGAATTATCAAATGGTAAGGACGATTTTCGAACGATGGCTCGAATGGCACCCTGATGCTTCGGCATGGGATGCTTACGTCAATTTTGAAGCAAGATATGAGGAAACTGGCAACGTTCGACAACTTTTTAGACGATATTTATCAGAATTCCCAACGGGTGAAACTTGGTGTAGATGGATCGAATACGAATTAGAAAATAACCCGAAAGATGTTGCTGCAATTAGGGCAGTTTTTGAATCGGCGGTGGACACATTAATATCTGAAGACCGAGTTGAGGATGAAAAATTCGTTGAAATCATTATCCAGTGGACTAATTGGGAAGTATCACAGGGGGAAACAGAACGTGCTCGAGAAATTTATAAACTTCTTCTTGGCGATAAATTAAAAATTCCATCTCACGTTAAAAATACTATTCACATCGCGTTTAACGTTTTTGAAAGTAGTCTATCTGGTAAAGAATCAAATGAAAATAGTCAAATCACAAAGAAGAAGAGGAAATTTTTCCAAGATATAAATGAAAATCCGTACAACTACGAATCATGGTGGGAATACATCACCATACTACTGACAAATGCTTTGAATACTATTGAATTAGTCAGTGCATTTAAAAAAGTAACTTCCACTTTCCCCGAAGATCAAGATAAAAGCATGAATTGGAGACAATATGTCATGTTTTGGATCCGTTACGCATTATGGGAAGAAATCGACAATAAACACATTGACTCGGCAAGAAGTATCTGGAATGAGGCTTTGAAAAAAATACCATCTCAACGATTCAGTTTTGCAAAAATATGGATAGGATATGCCGAGTTTGAATTACGCAATAATGATGCCACTGAAGGATTATCCAAATTCCGGAAAATCTTAGGGCGGGCAATTGGTCAGACGAGTACTGTTGCACCTAAAAACAAAATATTCCAATATTATATTGATTTTGAGAAAAAATTAGGAGATTGGAATCGAGTGAGATTGTTATTTCAAAAATGGTTAGAAACTGCAGTGAGCACATCATCTCCAGCCGAATATATTGTTAAAAATTACCTCGAATTCGAATCATCGATAGAAGAATATGATCGTTGTGAACTGATTTTGGAGATTGCCAAAGAATTATCCGAAACTGAAGAATCAAGTGATAGTTTTGACGTTTACAAGTTGTTTACTATTTCCGTTGATTTTTACCGTGATGAAATGAAGTACGATAAGATAAGAGAGTTGTACAGAAATTTGTTAAGAAAAGAACCAGATGCGGATAATTGGATATCATTTGCATTATTTGAATCCACCATACCATCCACTGAACAATTAGAAGATTTCTTGCAAGGAGAATCGGAAGAGTTTGAAGTAACTGTCGATGAAGAACAAATTGGCAAAACCAGGAATATCTTTACTGAAGCCGAAACATATTTCAAAAATAAAAATGACCATGCTAGTCGTTTGACTATTCTTGAAGCTTGGAAAGAATACGAAGAAATCAATGGGACTGAAGAAAGTGTCGCCGAAATCAAGAACAAATTCCCTACGGCTGTTAAAAAGAGAAGGACTGTGGATGGAATTGAGGAAGAATACATGAACTATGTTTTCCCAGGCGATAAAAAGGAAGAAACACAAGAAAACAAACCACCAATAGGTATGAGTAAATTCCTCGCCAATGCTAAAAAATGGGCTAGTCAAGGATAAATGTAAGAAAACCAATTAATAAGAATATATATATAATACACGTAATATTTGAATATAATATATAGTGTCACACAAACTATTTCTAATTACCACCTCTTAACGTCAAAACCAAATGTAAAGAAGCACCAGCTTGGATTCCAGCATCTTGGACGGTTTGGTCGTCGTTCAATTGAGAACCATTGAAAATCAATCTTTGTTGAGCTGGTGAAATACCTTCTTTTTCTTCCATCATTTCTTTAATTCTAATGATTTTATCTTGAGGTTCGACATCAAGTGGCATGTCTCTTCCTGTTAATGTCTTCACCTTGATCTGCATTGTTGTGTAGTTCGATAAGCTTAATTGAACTAAAGTTAGATTGACATTTTTTTCTTTCGTTTCTCTCCGTCTCGCTTTGCCCATTAATAATTTAATTTTCCCGCCAAGTTCGTAAAAAAAAAAATTTTTCTTTTGCTAGTACCGATGTTACCCACACCCATCATAAAAGATATCGATTACGATAAGGTATATGAACCTTCAGAAGATTCCTTTTTGTTGCTAGATTGTTTCGAAGAAGAAAAAGAGTTTATACAAAAGAAATATGGTAATAAGTCCCCAGTGATAACAGAAATAGGAACAGGATCAGGCATAGTCACTACATTTGTTGCCCAAAATATACTACCAAATGGTATTTTCATAACCACAGATATCAATCCTCATGCATGCAAAACAATTCTAGATACTGTTAAACATAATCTTAACAATAAGGGTTTGGTTGATTCAACGCAAATGGATCTTACCACGGCGATCAAACCGAATACCATCGATATACTTATATTCAATCCACCTTACGTACCAGCATCGGAAATTCCAGATAGACCCGACACTGACGAGGACCCAGTATGGTTAGATTTAGCATTGGTCGGTGGTGAAGATGGTATGATTGTTACTTGGAAAGTATTGAATAATTTGGAGAATATATTAGCCAAAAACGGAGCTGCGTATATATTATTCTGTGCCCGTAACAAACCTGATCAAGTGACGGAAGTTATGAAGCAAAAAGGATGGAATGTGGAACTTGTTATACATAGAAAGGCAGGCTGGGAAGTATTGAGCGTATTAAAGTTTACAAAATAGGAACTGGACTACATTTGATAGATAAATTTCTTTGTATAAATATAACAATAAAAACAAGTGTATATTAAATATTAATAAATGAAGGCATGCTAGAAGTAGAATAGTTAGAGTGTCATCAATAAACAAAAATTTTCAAAATAGTACCATAAATAGTTTAAAAATTCCACTTAAAAATGCAGGGACTTGGTTATAAATTTGTAATTTTAACCTTCACATTTTTTCCTGTTCTTTTTCTCTCCTTTTATACCTCTTATCTTGCGTGTACCATGGTTCAAAAAGTTTTTGAGTGTTTTTGTGGTCAACAAAAAAAACCAAAACCAAAAAAAATTGGAAAAAATTGGAAAAAATAAGAATTGCACAGTTTGTATTTCAACACCAACTAATCAATGTCAACAAGAGGAAGAAAACCACCAGCACCTCCACCGGCACCAAGTGGCCCGCGTGATACTAGATGGTCTGGGAAACCAACAAGATATGTCCAACTAAATGGACAATATTTCGACACCATGATCACAGGACATCTCACTCAAGAACAATTAACTGCTTATCAAGAATATTTCAGAGCAGAAGAAATAACACATTATTTGGAAACAGCTAAACAGCAACATCGTTCAATTGTTGATATTCTTCCATCGTCGAAATTTGAAGATACTGAAAAATTGAAATATAGAAGGGATCCATCGCCACCTCCTAAATATGACAAACTTGGTAAAAGAGTAAATACTAGGGAAAGAGTCATCATTGACGAATATGAAAAGGAAAGACATGAAATGGTGGAGTTGGCTGCCAAGAGCATCAAAGATTATATGCCACCGTATAATTACCGTAAACAGCCACGTACGCAAGAAAGATTATATGTTCCAGTTAAAGATTATCCTGATATTAACTTTGTTGGGTTCTTGATTGGTCCTAGAGGTAATACATTGAAGAAATTGCAACAAGAAAGTGGAGCCACTTTACAGATTCGTGGGAAAGGATCGGTGAAAGAAGGGAAATCAACAGAGGATGCAGGAGGAAATACCGATGCGACTCCAAATGCTCAAGATGATTTACATGTTTTGATTACGTCTGATTCTCAACATAAGATTTCTCGAGCTGTTATGTTGGTTAATGAAATTATTGATAAATTGATTCATTCACCAGTAGGTCAAAATAATATCAAAAAGGATCAATTGAGAGAGCTTGCTGAAATGAATGGTACATTGAGAGAAAGGAAACCATATAATCCGGAAGAACATGAACGACAACAAAAAAATCAAAGAGGATTTTCTAGAATTATCTGTCAAATATGTGGTAATGTTGGACATTATTCAAGAGATTGTAAACAGAATCTTGCCAAACGTCCATTGGAAGAACAAACTGATAATGGAACCAAGAAATTAAAAGTAGGAAATGGAATTCCACCACCACCACCTCCATCATTGCCACAAGCTGGATCAGCTACAAACAATCAAGTACCACCACCACCACCACCTCCGCCACCTCCTCCACCACAGTCTAATCAAAGTAATTCTGATATACCACCACCCTCACCACCACCTCCACCTGCACAGTAATGAAAACGTCTCTGTATAGTTGTGTAATTTAAAAATATAGACAAAAAAAAAGAAATCACGTGACTAACTACGTAAATTTTTCCTAATCTTGTGTATGAGGAAACAAAAAAAATATCCTAATCTTCACAGCACACACCTTTCCTTTTTTTTTATGAAAAGAAGTAAATAATGGACATAACAGATGGGTTCATACCCATTGTGGCAATTTTCTATTCAGTATTCCATCCTATTGAAGGAACAAAGATAGTCCATCAATTCCCTGAAAACACAATCTCCACAGGAAGAAAACGAAAAGACCATACCGAAGAGGACGAAGATGAAGACAACGAAGATGAAGGAATATTTGAGTTTGATACGATTCGTAATTACGTGATTCCGAAACCACAACTATGTAATCGATTGATTTCATTGAAAATCGACAAGTATAAAGTTATTGGATACCCGGTGAATATGGAGAATAGTTACTATTCAAGAAACTCCTTCAATTTTAACTTTTGCTTTGTGTTTAGGTATGATATGGGTAATACGTCGCCTTATGAATCCGCTATTAAACGTATGGGACAGATGTTTCAAGTTTTGGAAGAACAGAGTTTTATGTTGAGCAGTTTGGATAAAGATAATGTGTTTTTCAAAGAGAAACCATTCGCCAATGGGAAAAATGTCAATGGAAACAATGTCAAATTGAAGTATTCGATTTCTGATTTTACAAATCTAATGACAGATGTGACTGTGAGTACCCCTGGGTTTGCCAAGACTAAACATGTGGCATTATCATCCATTGAATCGTTGATCCAACAAATATACCAAGATTTAAATAATTATTCGGAATGTTGTATACCATTGGACACGTCTAATTCAGTCGACATAAAACTTTTCCCCCTTCTACCTCCACCAATAAATTTAAAAGCGTATCAAGTGCCGATAGCTACTGTTAAATTGAATTCATTAATCGATGTCAACTGGGACCCGACGATGGTGAAAATATTACCTTACATTAACGGATTAAATTCAGTCAAGAGAATTAGTGAATTGGCAGATGCAAATTATATTTTAACCAAACAATGTATCCAACACTTGATGCATTATAAATGTATTGAAATTATTGATATTTTCCAATTTAGCAACATCTATGCTCCTACGAATCATATTGGTGATTTCTTACGATTTGATGGTAAAATGGCGGAAGAGTGTCAAGCATATGTTGTTGCCACGGAGACAAATACTACTGAGACTCCATTTTATTCAAATGCCCTGAGTCAAATCCATTCTCCTCATCCTGGAAACGGAGATCATTTACCTACATATAATTATAAACAATCATTTGGATCAGCATCAGTGTCGCCATATACTAAAACCAATTTTTTATCTAAATCACCCAAAAATACGATTTTCGGGAATGCCCATACGGAAATCCAAGTACCGACGAAAACCACGTTATTTTACTTGTATCGATCATTGAACCAGGGTCAAACGGTTAAAGAATGGTATATTCAACAGAGTAAATTATTGGCTAATATTGATATTCGAAGATTTATAAATTTCGGGATTCTTCGAGGGATAATTTATCGGGTATATTCTTATCCCTTATTGAATTCAATCACGAGTTCAATTGAACGTGACGACACGAAAACGTATGACGAGCTCATGAATAAATTGAAGAGGAAAAAGTCAAGAAGGAAAGTTAATCTTGGTCCGCATAATGATAATTTGTTGAAAACAAAAGTTAATGAACAAACATTGAAAACTGATGTCAGACGAAAAGTTAGTTTTACCTACAGTCAAAGTGATAAACATGATTTAAGAAGATTTTCAACAAGTGAAGTTATTTTAGAAGATGAAAGTAGTGATGAAGATGATTACGAAGATGAGGATGATGACGACGACGAAGATACTGACGATGAAAATAAATATACTAAATTTCATGGAAAGGGGATGAACAAACACGTGATTCCAATCACTGAACATCGACCTCGAGTTTCATCATCATCATATTATTTAAGTGATGATCATGATGATGAATCAATTGATTCGGAAGAACAAATTGAAATGATGAACTTATTAAAAATGTTAAAAGGATTCCAACCATTTGACTCAATATGTTCCGAACTAAATAAATCAAGAAATGAAGTTGAAGAAATGATTGAAAAATTAGGATCAATTAGTATTGTCAATTGTTAGGAGAGTAAAACCGAAAAAGGTAGTGCAAACATGAACAAATCTTTTTACGTGGAGTTTTTGTTTGTTTACAATTCGCACTTTCACCAAAAAAAAAAAAAAAAAAAAAAATTCTTTTTCCCTTTTGTTTTTTTTTTCTACCAAACCCAAAAAAAAAATCAAAACAAATCTTTTTTTGTTTATTTTTATTTTTTTAATTTAAAATTTTCAACATTCAATTTTAAGAATTATGTCAGGAAAAGGAAAGGTGCATGGAGGTAAAGGTAAATCCTCAGAAATTGCTAGATCTTCAACATCACATTCAGCAAGAGCAGGTTTACAATTCCCAGTAGGAAGAGTTAAAAGATATTTGAAAAGAAGTGCTCAAAATAAAGTTCGTGTTGGATCTAAAGCTGCAATTTATTTAACTGCTGTTTTGGAATATTTAACTGCAGAAGTATTGGAATTAGCTGGTAATGCTGCTAAAGATTTAAAAGTAAAGAGAATTACTCCAAGACATTTACAATTGGCAATTAGAGGTGATGAAGAATTAGATAATTTGATTAAAGCTACCATTGCTTATGGTGGTGTCTTACCTCATATCAATAAAGCTCTTTTATTAAAAGTTGAAAAGAAGAAAGGTCAAAAATAGAT
>JAKTXQ010000219.1:0-12985 GCA_030582995.1 Candida maltosa
TCGACGAATTCCTCATCTTCTTCGGTATTCATGGATACATTGATCAATTTGTTGGTTTCTGGGTTTGTAATGGTGAAGTTTTTTGGAATTGTTTTTGGATCAACTTGTTGATTTGAAGGCGATTTCTTGAACCATTGTGGGAATAAATATGAACTGATTGAAGATTTAAACATTGATTAATAAACAAAGTTTTGTTAGCAGAACTTTTTGTAGTTTAGAATTGGTGTGGGATAAAGCGGTAGATAAATAAGTAAATCGGAATAAAGGAAATTGTTCCAATTGTTGAATATAATAGTAGTGAGATATAATTAAATACTCTTGATCTTTTAGCAAAGAAAAGGAAAAGAAAGAAAGAAAAGAAGAAGAAAACTAAAAAAAAAGGGAAAAGCAAAAAAAAGTAGTTATTTATAAATTCTTGGTTGAATCGACATGTGGGAAAAATGACTGTGTTTATCTTTTTGTTTGGTTTGTTTATCGCGGAAGAAGTCGTGCGCGATTAGTCATTCCAGGAATTCCTTATCAACGTGTTTTATGTATTATTTCGATCGTGAATTTATGGATCGTGTTGATCCATTAATCGGATTATCTGGGTTATTATGTTGTCTATAACCATTTGTATAAACACTATCCGTCTTTATTAGTTTAGTAGTTATCAACCTCGGTAACCTCCACAGTTTGAGTTTTAATGATAACAGCCAAAAAAAAAGAAAAACAACAACCACAAAAAAAAACAAGCATAAAGTCGTGCGTTGACCAATATAATGACCCATAAGCAATGTAGGCAAATGTAAACATCAACTGAATGACTTGTCGGTTCAAGAAATTTCTTTTACATTCTACTTTGCGAGGTTAAGAGTAGAAACTACCCGAGTAATAAAATTACTATTATGATTGTTGTTAATTCCATTATTTACCAGTTGTCAAGCCAACTTACATACATAACTATTATACAAAACAGTCTAGCCTTGTACATAATAAACTACAAATACTCTAGCCTTGTCCATGAGAAACTTATTCCACCATTGATACTACCAAACTTGTCATTACTTTTTCTTTTTTTTTGGTTTAAAAATAAATGACATCAACAATTCGTGTTTTCGTGTCAAAAAAAAAAAAGACGCATACCGAATCTAGAAATATTATTTTCTTTTCTTTTTGGAAACCAAATTTGCAACTTAGTTACAGTCACGTGATTTAAATAGTAGTTCTATTTTTGTATTTCAATGTGTTTACTATTTAAAATTGTAAAGCTTGACCTTTTTGTTTTCTGTCACCACCTAATTCAAAATGTTTACATCTTTTCAAAGCTAATTGTTTTTTAGTCTTACAAACAGTACATTCCAATTTCAAAACAACTTTCTTAGTAGTTTTGGCTTTTTTATGGAAAATTTGTTTCGTTTGACCACCATAACCAGATTGTTTCCTATCGTATCTTCTTTTACCTTGAGCATATAAGGATGCCTTACCTGCTTTGTATTGGGTGACTTTATGTTGAGTGTGTTTACGACATTCTTTACCCTTACAGAAGGTTTTTCTAGTTTTTGGAACGTTAACTGGTAGTTTGTTAGTACGTTGAGTTTTGCTTTTAATCAGTACAAGAATAGTATCATACCCATGGTTCTTTAAACAATAATGATTAGACCAAATTAAAAGGATATGAAAAATGTGAAAAATTCGTCCATTTTTATAGTTGAAAATATTGTATTGCAAAACAAAAAACTATAAACTACCTAAGAAAAAAACTTTAATTTCCAAATAGTAAACAAAACTTATGACTCACAAATTTCCCCCCAAAAATATCTCCAAAATCTTATCGTTCCATACAGATTAATAACCTTAAAGTTAGCAATAAAAACTTTGGGAGCAAAAAATGCGCTTTGCTTATTGTTTTAGGGTTCGGAATACGTTTGAAGGATATAACCCGCCAAAATTTCTTTTGGAGCCACATGTAAAGTTAACCTTTTTACTAATATTTATTTATCACCTGTAATCCAACATAAACAAAAATCTATAACATCAAAGCACTACCATGTCTAGTTGTCACTCATTTCCAACCATTTCACTTGGTTATTAATAAACTCACATAATTCATTTAAATCCGTGTCGGAGAAATGAACGAAATGAATCCGTTTCACACACAAAATATCATGCATATGTTCCCACTGTTCTTGTTCAAAATCCGTTTGTACACTTTCTAGTTCTCCGTTTCTCAAAACTTTCTTGTCATAAGTTAAACCACCATACAATTTATAGTTTAATCTCTTTTTTTGTTTATCATAAAGATCATCTCTTGACATATAAACCACTGGGTCTAATTTTGGATAGTTACAATGAAGACTGAATAAGGGAATGGAGTTATGTTGATGGAAAACTTCATTTTCAAAAGTTTTCAATTTTTCAATTTGTTCCGGAATAGTTAATTTTTTAGTAGCTTCATCTTCCAACAGTAACACCACTTTTTGATAAGCATCATGATCTAGTAATGGATTTTTCTGACCCATAGCTACCCCTTGGAATTTATCATTCTTGTCAGCATAACCATAAGTTCTAATAAATGATTTGACTTGATAGTATTTTTGACCAGACAGAATAGCCGCTGCAACAAATGTATCTTTATCCCCTTCCCCTTGTTCACCTAAAGAAAACAATTTATAAAACAAGTTAGGACCATAGTTGTTGTAATATAATGTCAATAAGATAGTTTCTCCATGAGTACGTTTGTTAATCATTAATTGTCCAGATTCAGTAGATAAATCAGAAATAGTACCCTCCAAATCATGATAAGGCACTTCAGCTTTCTCTTTATCGTCCAAGTTCGAGTTAGTACCTGGTGGAACGTACAACGGAAATCTATTATATCTAACTCGTTTGTTTTCATTGACTTCAATTTCGGCCAAGTCATAATAAATTGGGGAAATGGTACGTTTCCAATAATCCGGCCAAGTAATCATACCATAATCTTTGTATAACTTACTTTCAAATATTTCATCTGGATTAGTAAGGATCATGTTATCAGAATCTAACAATAAAATATGTTCAAAACTGGACACCACCAATGCTAACGCCTTAAATTGATAACTGGAAAATTTCCTGCCTTTCATAACTTCCTCACCGAAAACATCAGGGACCACCACACATTTAGCATTCAAATCTGGTAATATCTTCTCACAAAACTCCGTTTCTCGTTCATAATCTTTCTTGACTGGCATCACGATTTCCACCGGTAACTTAGATCCAGTTTCTCTCAACGCGACCAATGCCAAATATGCAAGCCAAGAAAATCTCGTACCTCCAATAATGACAACCCCTTTGGTACCTTTGTTATAAACCGATGAAGGCATCATTTCCGGTAATTCCTCAACCACACCGTGATGTTTCTCTTTCAATTGTTTAATTAATTCTGTGGAAACTTCCGCTTTGGATAATAGAATCTCCTTGGTTTTGTCATCACCTTGAATTTGTTTTTCCTTAGGGATATAATGAACTGCTTTCCCTGGATCTTCACCTAAATCCAACTTGTATTTATCCAAGATTTCGAATACTTGTTTCCAGAAAACATGAGCCGTAACTGGTTTCGGAGATGGTGCCAATGGTGATTCGACCTCTGGTTCTGGTGCTGGTGTTTGTGGAATAGGAACTGGAGTATTTGGTAACACGGCGTTGTCGATATTTGGAGTGGCCGCTTGGGTCAATGGTTCAGAACCAGATTGTTTCACATCAGTAATAATATCAAAATCGTAACTTTCAAACGATGAGTAAAGTGCGTAGTAGATAATTAGACATAATCCTGTTAACACACCAATTAGTTTGACTTTATGTCTTGGTAATGTCAGCAATACCCTACTCATGTTAGTTGATGTATAATAATGTTCCGTATCGATGATGAAGAAGAAGGAAAAAATAGAAGAAAAAAAAAATTTGAGATAGAAAATAATTTATTTTTTCTTTCGGTGGTTTGTTTTAAAAAAAATTTTTTTTTTGCTACTCCTTGTTTTATGTAACTTTAATTTAAAATAGTGGATAGTTTGTGAGTAAATTTTTGCCAGTAGTGATGCTGATATTAACCAATATACGCGTCACATCTTCAATTATTAGTTTTTTGGTCATTTACAGGAACTAACTAACGTCTATTGTGTGTGTGCTAGGAACGCGAGATTCGAAAATTCATCGTGGTACAAAACGGGATCCAGATACGTTTGTTCGTACTCGCGTCGGAAATTGTTCTCCTTCAAATAATCCTTGAAAATGATCAACGGTTTTCCATTGACTTTGGGTACCTTTATTATATTTGAGTAGTCTTTTGTGAGCAAGTTCAAGGAAAACTGATTTGAAATACAACTACTATTATGTCGATGGATTATTGCCACGTTGATTGGATGTTCCTTCACATGTGAGCGGTGTACTTACTTATGGTATTACAAACGATTAAAATACGACTAGAATTTTTCCTATTGGTCACCAAAGTGTCTACAAGAAGGAATAAATTGTATAAAGGCGAGATTTTGGTATGACTTATATTTATACTGTTGATTATAAACTCACTTATATCTAAATGTATGTTGGATCTCTAATGAGGTTAGTAGTTTTGTACCAAAAACAAAATTAAAAGAATCACATAAGATTACAATCATAGTAGCTAATTTATTTTCCACATCTCCCTGGTATCATACACTTTCTAGAAAAATTCACAGAAAAGGTTGTCCGGTTCAACTTTTTATCCTTCTTGTTTTTTTTTTTTTTGACAACTGAGAAATAAAATTTACTGATTGATTGTATGCAGGAAAGAAGTATATACAAAAAGGACACAACTGTTAAATTTGTAGTACTTGTTTCATATGGGTAATTCTAAACTCATTTAGGGAATTTTGGATACTATCGAATTTCAACGATTAGTGAAACGCTATCAAGACAAGGTTTAGTTGACATAATCGCATTTAGCAGATTTCCATAGCGTTTTTTTTTTTTAAATGCGCAATTATTTGATAACAAAATGAGATGAACTTGTGCTTTTTTTTTGTTTTTAAATCTAAACTCTATCAACAACCATGTCATATAACGGAATAGGGTTACAATCAGTCAGAGGCTCAGCTACGTCTGGCCACGTTCAAAAAAGTCTTTCTTCTAAAGTTTCCAAGCCGGGACAACATGAATCGAGAAAGACACAAATCAAACAATCCTCACGACAACAACAACTAGAGAAAGTGGAGAAGAATAGGGAATTGGCAAAGAAGGAATTATTGAATGATCGTGAAAAACTAAGGAAAATAGAGGTTAAATGTATGGATTTACGAGATGATTTGGAAGATCAAGGTTTGAATGATGATGAAGTGGAAAAGAAAGTTAAAGAACTACGAGATAAATTGACCGCGGAGATGAAGGATGAAGGAAAGAAGAAAGTGTCGTATGAATATAAGCGATTGTATTCTGAAGAGGAACCAAAACGAAAATAGATGATAAGTTTGGATTTTTTATCTGGTTTTTTTGATTCAAAATATATAGCGCTATTTATACCTAATATACATAACTAATCTTGTTCAATTTCTTTTTGCACATCAACTAAAGAATCTTCTGAGGAATGAAACAGTTCCACTACATGATTTGGTTGGGATATATGTTCCTCCTTTGATTTAGGTTCATTTAAGTTGGTAACATGTTCTTCTGTACTTATGGCAACACGATGTACAATTTCTTCCAGTTCTTCATTATGTTCAATTTTCTCTGTGTCAACTTCCAAAGATTCATCTTCATCTTTATTGACTTCCTTGACATTTGCAATATCATTAACAATTGCAGGAGTATCATCAATAATATCGTCATCTTCTTTCGTCACTTTTTCATCTTCATCATCTTCAGCAACAACTTTCGGATCGACAAGTTCTTCATCAATATCTTTCGGTTCTTCTTTCTTAAACTCAATAGTAAATAACTCACCACGTTCTATAGTGAATTTACTTTCAGATACAACTTTAGCTTCAGCAACAGCTTTAGGCAATTTCTTACCTCTTGGACCTTTAGCTCTTCTGGCAGAAACACTAGCCACAACTTCTTTTTCTTCACCATCATCAGCATTTTCATCATCTTCACTCTTGGCACTTGGACGAGGTGGAATTGGGTGTGCAACAGGATTAAACATACCAGGTAATGGAATAGCTTTACCGCCAAATCTCAGTAATACGCTATTTGTCTCAGACGATCTTTTTCGTGGAAGCTCTGGCTTGTGATCATCATTATCTGATGACTGACCTGGATTGAATAGCTGTTGTTGGAACGCAGCAATTTTGGATGATAATTTCTTAGGTTTAGGAGGTGGTGGTTTCAGTTTGCTGGCGGTGTCGGTTCTAGTTGGTCTCGATGGGATAATAGGAGTTTCTGCAGAAGATGACGACGAGTCTTCTGTTGATGGTCTTTTTGGGATAATTGGTTTGATTGGTGGTTGTGCATCTGATAAAGCAATTGATTCTTCAGTTGTGGCTCTTGATAAAGATGATTTCTTAGGTGGACGTGTTGGAATTGATGGAATGCTTGGTTTAGGTTGATCGTCGGTGGTTTCCGTTGCTGGCTCTTCTTCTTTCTTTTCTTCTTGAGATACAGAAGTTTGATCTTGTTCAGTGACAGGTTCAACCTCACGTGTTGGTTCTTCGACCTCAACCTCTGGTTCTGTAGTAGTACGCTGTTGTTGCTCTTCAGTTAAATCTTCATGTTCCTGAGAAATTGTTTGCACGTCATCATCGAAACTAGAAGTATCAGTTCTATTCTGAACTTCTTCTTCATCTTCATCACTTTTAAAAGTAACCTTAGTAGTTGAATTACCAGGAGTAATTTCTCCATCACCAAAAGTATTAGAATTACTTTCTGAATTCAATTGCCCTTCAGTGGTCACTTCTCGTTGTTCAGTTGATGTTGCACTTTCATCAGCAGGTAAGCTAAGTGCTTCAGATACAGAATGAACAGGTTCAATTGGTTCCAATGCATCAGTTTCATCGTCATTCACCGATGGTTCAATGGTATCTTCCAAATCCTTTTCAAGTTCATTGATCAAATTATCCAAATCTTCCTTGGCGTCAGTTTGACGTGGACTAGTTTCGTCAACAATATTCTTCTTAGTCGATGGACGTTCGGGAATAGTTGGTTCGGTGGATCTTGTAGGATGGGGAGGAATAACTGGTTTTGGTTCTTCTTCTTCTTCTTCTTCAGATGAAATCTTCTGTGTTTGTGATACCAGACGAGCAGGTACAATTGGTTCTTGTGGAGTATTTTGAGACGATTTCGAATCCGGACGAGGTGGAATAACTGGATCTGAATCAGATTGTGATTCTTCCGTTTTCTTCACTGGTCTACTCGTTGGACGACTCGGAATTGCAGGTATTGGTGTATGTTCTTCCTCTTCGTTTTCTTCATCCTTATCTTTCTTGGTTGGTCTTGTTGTTGGACGTGGAGGAATTACCGGGTCAGAAGATCCTCCGGTTATGGAATCGTTTGATTGGGGATCACCTTCCTCGGTTGATCTTCTTGAAATTCTACCCGTTGGACGAGCAAGAATCAGTGGTGTAGGAATTGATACCTCTTCTTCTTGATCAGGTAATGGTTGATCTGTGGAGTGAGATAAATCTTCAGTTTCTGACATTGTTTGTGGATTGATATATATTTTTTTGCTATGATGAATGAATGTTGTCCTTTTCTGGGACGTTTTTTTTTTTTCCTTCCTCCGTGTTTTCTTTGTCTTTTTTCTGTCTTTGGTCTTATTTATTTTTCGGATAAGAAAACATAATATACTTCAGGGGGATATGTAGATCATATAAAACCAAACCGATGAAGTTTCATCAACCAATGATACCTACAAGATTGATAATCAGCAAAAAAAATATTGACCTGATTGTGTATTAGCATGTGTATGTATATATATATTCACTTCAGATTTCACAACAACAACAACCTCTTAAAAAAAAAAAACGGACAACAAAATACAAACTATTCTCTAAATAAACTTAATTTTTTCTTTTTTTTTTTTTTGTTCTAAGAATAGTTCAATCTAAAAATATCATTGAAGACATAGTAAGAACCACCGTCTGGAATCAAGTGGAAAACTTGGGAGTAACGTTGAGCGTTACTTTCATCATCAATCAATAATTCACCAGTGACCATAACCAAGATATCACCGTTTGGAGAAGCTGGTTGAGCATCCAATGTAGAGATTCTGTGAGCAACTTTTTGGAATGGTAAAGAAGTCAATTTTTCAACGATATCTCTGGCACCTTGCAACTGGGAAGTTTCGAAAGTCAACATCGATTCATTTCTGTACAAGTTACCCAATTGGGATCTGTCAGAATCGAATTGGTTGTAGTAGAAGTTGGTGAATTCAGTGGCTACGGCGTTAAAGTCAACTGTAAGGATTGATGTTAGTATATTGATGCGTGCTGCTAAAAAAAATGATTACCTATCCCAAATCATGAACCTTGTTGAAAACTATCATTGGGGTAACACGTAATAACGTAAAACAAAATGGTTACATACCTGACATGATGCAGAAAAAAATGTATTACTTTATCGATGGGGAAAAGTTACTAGACGAATATCAATTCATCAACATTACTGTTTTTTTTTCCTTCTCTCACTTGATCGATCAAAAAAAAAAAAAAATTTTTTTTAGGTGCTCTCGCCACACCACACGACTAAGCAAATCAATGAATATAAATCGTTATCTATTTTGGATATATATGTATAAATATATATATACGTTGTACGTTAGTAATAATAATAATAAACTCAAACCATGCCATCACAAATGCAAGTAATATTTTCCCTGTCTATACCAATTGAGAATAATCTTTCAAAATACCTTTCATATGGGTATTAGTAATCTTACCTCTTCTAGCCTTCTTCTGTTTCTTATCCTTTTGCTGTGGTTGCTTCTTAATCAAATTAGGATCTGCACCGGTTGGTTTCAACCCTTGATCCAATAATTTCAGATACAACACATCTGGATCAGGTAATTTCACCTCATTCCACAATTCCTTAAACTCATCGTCAATATATCCCAATTCACCACCATTATTCGCCCACACCAATCTCGGAGCATTCTCTTTTTTATTCCTAAGCACCAAGATCTTATTCTCGGCTTCAAGTTCATCGATAGCCAGGACACATCCCGCCCATCCATCTTTAAGTTCCTTAACAGACGTACCTTTAAATGTAGTTTGACGACGCAAAAACTCCAATAAATCATCAGCGGTCCGGATATTATGCAAAGACACATACTCCAACGTCCGTTTGCCTTCATCATATTTAACACGATCGATTTCTTTTAATAATGGTAACAAAGTATGTGAGATATCAAAAGCGAGATAGTTTTGTAATTTATCAATCGAAATCGGCTGATCGTGTTCCTTAATGTACTCCACTGCCAAATGCAACTGGGTCGATAAATGAGATCCTGTCATTTCACCCATATTCTGTTTCTGACGCTTGAAAACTTCCGTCATGGCATCACTACTGGCTCGTTTCTTATCGATCCCGGTTTTTATCGTTGTGGATGTTGATGATGGTGACGAGATTGGTGATGGTGGTTTGGCGAGGGTTGCTTTACGTGGAACAACCACAGAGGGTCCGCTCTTGATCTTGTTCTTAAAGGCTGAAAGTTGAGCTGATAAATTCGACATCTTAGATCTTATTGTATGATAAAAACAAGACAAGGAGGGAGAAAAAGGAAAGCAAGAGGTTGTTTTTTTTATTTTTTCTTTGATTTTCAATTTCTCTCTGTTTTTTTTGTTCTTTCATGAACTGTCGTGTGCGTGTTCAAAAATGCATCACTACAAAAAAAAAGAAACACGGAAAAAAAAATTTTTTACTTTCTTTTTCTTGCTTCTTTTTCTTCTTCTTTAATGATCTTTTGAGTCGTTTTATGTATCCGTTAATTTAGCATTAACAAAATTGAGCTAATCAGGATCATAGAATTTGTACTTGATTTATCTAGATAAATTATTAGTATCTGTCTTTAGGAGCAGTCCTTTAGGTATGATCCCAGCTTTAAAACCATCGCTATTGGAGGTCGCCGCTGATTCTCAGGTCTGGCTGATCCATGAAATGGTGATGACCTAATGTCTGGTACATTTTTTTTTTGTAAGTTCCTTTTTAACCATAGAATACCATAATATATTATTAAAAAAAAATAAAAAATAGAGATATAGTAGAAATAAAATACGTAACGATGTTAACCTTTTTTTTCTTTAAGCTAAGAAATTTTCACCTATTCTGCCTCTTCTTTGACGATCTCTTCTCATGTGTTCTTCTTGTGGAGAAAGTAATTCATTCTGGATGATTTTCTTCACCAATTGACATCCTTCAAATGTATTCAAATCGATTTTTTTAGCCCAAGGTAAGTTTTTATACATCCCTGAATCAGTCAAATCAATAACCAAATCTTGTTTGTATACAATTGGACATTCTTGTTGTTCATCTTCATCATCATCATCATCGAATTCGAAATCTGAATCGCTGCCAAATCTGGAGAAAGCATCGTCGTCATAAATACCATAAACATCCAATTCCGATGATCTTCTCATAAGCAAATGCGTCAAAAACCGTTCAATCAAATTACGATTCAACCAAATCATCGATGATAAATTGACATACTTCAAATTACCAGCAATATCAGCATTGATACCTATGGGAACATGATAAGTTATTGGATCATACGATAAAACTCTCTTCCCGTGAATTCTGATGATGGAAGTCAACACTTGTTCTTCGTTGATTTTCTGCAAATTAGCATTATTAATTGATTTCAAGTTCAAATCAGAAAGATAAACTTTCCCATCACCTTTATTCAAGTAAGAAATGTCAGCCACAGTTGGAGGTAAAGGGGGTAATAAACTGTTGTATTTTCTAATTGGTTTAGAAAATGTAGTGACGGAATAAACAGATGATGCGGTGGAAGTAGTAGATTGATTCGATTTGTATAAACTTGAAGCACCAAAACGACTAACATTATCCAAATGGTTATTGTTACTTCCAAATCGTAAAAAACTACTGGCAGTGGCACCAGTACCATCAAATGAATAGATATCATCCAAATCATTTAATCTCATGATATTGTCAATTTTGTAAATCATATCTTTGGAATAATTATTCATGAGATCGAAATTTTGATACTTGTGAATCGAAGAACGACAAAGCTCGTAATCAGTAGAAAGAGATAAATTCCCTAAATTCAAACTGACGAGATTAGGACATAAATTGATTAAATGTAAAATATATCCAATTGGGATATCTTTGGATGTAGAATAGTTGATTAAGAATTTATTAATTAACGGGTGTGGAGTAAAACTTCTTGAATAATTCGATGGTAGATTACTCAATTGAAGATACTCAATTTTTGGGGATTTCCTGTTTGTTGGCGTGTTACTGCCATTGTTGCCATTGCCATTTCCACCACTATACGATCTGCTTCTTTTTCTGGATTTGAAATACTTGAATGGTTTGGCAAATTTTTTAGATGAAGATGAATTGGAGTTGGAAGATTTGTAACTACCGGAAGATTTGTTTGATGATATCAGGTATTGGGAATTTGACGCAACTTTAGTCAAAGAACTAGGAGGTGCATGGACAGTATAAAGTGGGTTGTTTTTAAATTTCCAATCTCTCCAACCGGCATAGATCTTACCATTAGGGAAAAGATCTGCTTTTTCGGCATGAATAACTCCAGGATTAACATCTTCATTATCTTCATGTGGTGGAATTGGAGGTGCTACTGCTTGTGGTTGTGGTGGCACTACAGCCTCCTGTGCGTGAGCTTGGTGTTGGTGTTGTTCTTCATCTTCATCATACCCTGGTTTAATACCAGATAAATCAATTGATTTGACATATTGACCCACATCCGAGTTCAATCGTAAATAGGTAATGAATTGAGCAAATCGATAAGTGGAGACAAAATGCAAATTTTCATAGTAATAAGGTTTCGATAAGAAATAAAATAACTTGCAGGTAAACATACAACTTTTATAATCCAATTTATCATCAACCAAATAGAAAATGTAATCAAGAATTTCAATCGGGAGATTCTTTATATGCAATTCAACTGGGAATAATGGTTGATTTGCAACTCTATTCAAACAAGAATTCGAGGCAGTGGTTCCTGATCTGTTTAAAACAATTGAACTATTGGATGCAGAAGCTGTGCTCGAGGAACTAGCAGGGGGGTTAGAATTGTTATTGTTGGTAGTTGATAATAAATTTGTGCTGCTAATTCGTAATGATATAGATCTCGAAACATCACTTAATAACGACTTATACTTCATTTTAAAAGCCGAAGGTTGTGGTTTCTTCTTTTCTTGAAACGCCACTCGTAATAAACTTAAATCATTTTGAGATAAGGGTATTAATGAATGAGTTTGATAATCATATCGAGCATTTGGATTTAGCAAAGATCGATAAGGAGGTAGATAACTATGATAATCGATTGACTCTGTTTTCAACATCAATAGAGTAGGCAAGGGGGTGTATCTGTTTCCAGTTAAGAATCTTGTGAGCGAAAATATTAATTTTTTTATTTTTTTGTTTTGATAGATAAGTTTGGAGTTTATATAAAAAAAACTAAAAATACTAATGATGAAATAGGGGAAGCTTAAATTTTTTTTTTTTTAGTTTGTAGAGCCGCAATTTAATCAAACAAAACAAAAAAAAAAAAAATTTCCCGTTGTGTAAATAGTGAGACGCCCCACTTCAATTTCAAGGGTAATTTTTTTTTGATTCACAGATTTCTTGGTACTGAAAATAAATTGTTGTGTTTCCCTTAGAAAAGAAAGAGCATAGCCAGCTTAAGAAATCGCTCATTATTAATTGATTTGTTATCCAGGGATAAAAACAATGTTGTATTGTGATTATTACTCTCCTCCCCGGATTATGAAAAATAGGGGGGAAGAAAGAAAAGACACTTTTGATAATAATAATATTTTTTTTTTTTTTTTTTTAATATCGAACTTGAAGGATA
>JAKTXQ010000220.1:0-17247 GCA_030582995.1 Candida maltosa
GTTTTTTTTTTTTTTTATCATTTTTTTTTTTTTTTTAATTTCCCTCCTTCCTTTTAAATAAAAAAAAAAAAAAAAAAAAGATCAAAAGAAAAACCAGGACCTAATTTAAAACAAGTTTAGTTTCATATCAATTGGGTTTAATTATACTATTCCTCCAACTTTGATTCAATAATTATAATTAAACAATAAAAAAACAAAAGAAGAAAAAAAGAAATTTTGCAAGCCACTCTTTTGTTAATTAATAGTTATGTCCTTAGAAAAACTGACTTCAAGTAATGATCTTCCTAATATACCAAATGATCCAACTACTAATATAGATACTACTGAAGATTATAATTCAACATCTAATACAACTATGGAATTAGGAACAGTTACTCCCAGTGGTAGTGGGAGTGCGATATCTGATCATATGAAGAATCCTCATCGATTTAAACTTTCAATTGAAGATATTAAACTTATCATTTATTTAATTGTTAAAATTAAACCATTCAAGTATGTGGGAAATAGATCTTTAAGTCAAACTAAGAAATGGGAACTTATTCAAACTAGATATTATGAAACTAAAGAATCAAATACTTCCAATGATGAAAATACAACTGAAACTGACACAACAACAACAACAACAAGTAATAAAGATTTTATTGTTCCAACAGTAAGGACTTTGCAACGTCAACTTGCTAATGCTATAAAAAAAGCTGGTCAGCGACGTTCCAATCAATTGAAAAAAGGTATCTTAATCAATCGACACGAAATCCCAAATACTTTATCTCAAATTGATAATGATGAATATTATCAGTTTAATGATATTACTCAGAATAGCTCAATTGAAGAATTGGAAACTGCTGTTTTGGATTTACAAGAATTGAGTGATAAAATTAAGTTGTTAAAAGTCCAAAGTAATACAATTAAGGTAAACCAACCATCTAAACAACCAAGACCCTCCATTCTGCATATAATCCATGAAACAAACACCACTGGTCCTATCCTGCTTACCAATGATAGTAGTGGTACTACTAGTTCGAATAATAGTCCCACTCAACCGCCTCAGTCGCACACTTCTACCAACACAGCAACTCAAACCCCACTCTCTTTATCCAATAACCCTCCTCCAATATTACCCCAACCAACTCATCACCATCATCCTCATTCTCATCCGCAACACCATCACCACCACCGTCATCTGCATCTGCAGCAAGGACCACCGTTGATTAGTACAACTTCATCTGCTTCTTCACAGATTTTTCCCTCAGCTTATCAAGATAAACTGAGACCACTAGAAAGTGGATCCAGTAGTTCTACAACCATTATACCACCATCCAATCCATCGTTAGAAAATTTTCATCTGACATTAATGGAATATATTAATAGCATTAAAAGTCCAGAAATCTCAGATAATTATAAAAGAGGGTTAGCATTATCTGAATTATTAATTCAGCACACCAATGAGATTGAAAGTATAATTAATCAAGAAAATGATGATTTTAGAATTAAAATCGATAAATTGATCCAGGATCATTTATTAAAAATATCATCCATTAAAGATAATTTCATATATAAACAAAAACAATTGAATTCACAATTGATTGATTTGTTTACTCAAGAATTTAAAAATATTGATAATTCCAAAATCATTATTGATAAACTTAAAGAATTACAAGAATTAATTGAATAAGATATATAAAAAAAAAACTATTACTACATCAAACCCCGTTATTTTGTATTTTGTATTATTATTATTACTGCCCACCCATTTGTTGTAATCATTGTCATTATTATTTACTATAAAGTGTTCATTCTTTGTTATATAATATCTACTTCCACCCTTCTTTTTTTTTCAATTGTATAGATTTTTTAAAAAAATTTATTTTTGTTTTACATACTTAATAAAAAAAAATAGTTTCAAATCCTTTAACCAACCCCTGAAAAATATTTTTTTTTTTTTTGCAACAAATCACCTCCAAACAAAAAAAATCATAAACCCCCCAAATATGTATCATCAAATTATTCTACTTCTTCTCTTATCAATCCAATCCTACTCTGAACATCATACTACCCACCCACAGAGCTCGCCATTTCTGATGATGAAATAGTTAATCGCGTCGTTAACTAATTACACAACATTGACGCTGCCAATGATTTGAATGAATGTATGACCTGTAAAACAAGATGAATCCATCTGGTTTAGATGGTGATTATTTCTGTTATTATCATGATAAAAATTATCATATCTTACGGGAAACCCCATTGGTGGATATGAGTAGATTATGGTCGCCAAAACCTAAGAACTATTTGCCTCCCGATAATAGTGGGGAAACTATCCATGTGTGTTGCATTTGAGTGATATTAATCTTCAGCGGGATTATAAGATGTTTTCTGAAGCCAATTGTACCCAAAGTTTAGGTTGTTCGCCGCATTGTCGAAATATGGTAAAACCAGCGCCTGGAATAATGGAGGAAAATACTAATTTGGATAGTGGATTCTATGATAATAGTTTTGAAAAAGGTTCTTATATGGATATCACTAAAATTAGGAAACCGACATAGATCCCGGCAAGATAGTTTGGTACTCGAGATATTTTCCCCATGAATCAATTACCCCCAAAAAAGTTTAACAGAAAATTCAAACTCATATCAATGGCAATTTGATTTTTTTAGTTGACCTTTGGCTGGAACTAGAATGGGTCATAATGTGTCTAGACAAATTGGGTATTCACTAATTACAACAAGAAATCTCAAAATCATATCGCTTAATTCAAATGTTTGGAATGTGAAAAACTTGTATGCATTTTGGGATGTATTAACTATTGATTCTTATGGAATTTGGGATTTTTTAATTGAAGAATTGATTGATTGCGAACGGAATCATCAACGTGCTTGGATAATTGTCCATTTGCCAACCAATTATCAATCCTTACCTCTACCGACAAAAGTATTTGCCCAAATCATTGAAAGATTTTCTCCTAAAGTAATTGTGGCAATTTTCTTTGGTCATACTTTCCTTATTCAATATGGAGGTGATGGTACCAACACGAAAAAGTTGGAAAATGCCATCAATCATGCTCTTGTGGGTCCACTGATTAGTTCATATCTGGGGATCAATCCAGCATGGAGATATTATGCCATTGACCTGCCAATTTTCAGTATTGTCAATTCATTCACATATTATACTAAATTAGAAAGTACTTTCCATAATGAAGGGGCGGAGCCGAATTGGGAATTTGGATATTCCACTCGAGATGTATATGACCCTGAACTCTATGGAATGGTATTTAAACACTTAGTGGTGGCATCATGTAAGTGAAAAAATCAAAGAAGTACCCGAAATGGATTTATTGTATCAAAGATTGGAAACCAGATGTTTTAGTAGTGCTAGGTTAGATGAGGATAGTTATTGTAAAGTGACTGGTTTTACGATGGAAGCTAGAAAACAGTGTATGGTTACTGATGACCAAGACGATTATGTTGAACCGAAACAACCGAATGATTATGTTCAATTTATTCACGTTGGAATTGATGTTGAATACATTGATAAACAAACAGCATATCCTGAAAATGATGTTGTTGTTGTTGATGATGAAGATGGAAAAAAATTAACTGAGCCAGAAGTATAATTCCGGAAAAAAATTCATCCTTGAAAATTTCAGATACTAGTAGAATTACGAAACAACACCAACAACACCAAGGCAAATCACTTGGTTTAAAAAATTAGAAATAGAAATCAAGTCCCAATAGCTCAATTGTAAGTGAATTCCACTTTGTCTGGTTTGTATATTTGTATTAGCTAAGGTTTTACAATAATATGTAAATTGACTAATTTCGATAGCCTTTTATTTAATTTTTTTTGTCTTTATTTATTTACAATTTAACGGATGTACTGATCGACATTTCCATTTTCGGTTGCGTTGCGTTACTCTTTTTAGTTTTTGTCGGTTACGGTTAGTGCAAAAAAAAAAAAAAAAAGACTGTTGACGACCTGCAGGAACATACACAAAACTGTATTTTACTAGCAAATTCTCCGAAAAAGCGACATCAGACACGTAAACGCATAATTCTCGGAATAAACAATAAAAAAAAACGTTTTTTCGCTTTTTTTTTGTCAATGATTTGTATGTTTTACAATCAATCTAGAACGGTCAAAAAGATTTGCTATTATGTAGGTGACGTTTAGTTAAACTGTGCATCAACGGTTGTATGTAATTCAAAAAATAAAAATAGGAAAAACATCTAATAAAAAATTTTCTAAACAATAACAACAACAACAACCTAGGTAACACGAGGATTAATAAGCCTGTCTTTCCACAAGCCAACTGAATATTTCTTCCCCAAGATCTCCCTCGTCTCCTTTTCAAACTCATCCCCGTGTAATTTCACCACATAGTACGCATACACACGACTAACATTGACTAGCGCTCCTCCTTGATTATTAAAATCAGGGATCCTCAGGTAGATGATTTCATGATGATTTCCCAAAAACTCCTTGAAGATACCCGTACAATTCGCTAAATTCTCATAAGGCAATTCCATCCAGATAAGATCCAATTTGTCCACGTTGTGTTCGATCTTGATGTGATAGACAGTGTCACGGATCGTGATGTCCATGTTCTCCAATATTTCAGTCAATTTGGCTTTGAGCATGTTAAAGGTCTCTGGTTTGACGACGGAGGGGGTGAAGGGGGAGAAGGTTACCGTGGCGGTGTTCTTGGAAATGGTGAATGAAAGACAACCTTGTAAGAGATCACGCAAGGTGGAATTCGTCAAGTAGGTGTCTGCGTCGTATTGTTCGTCGGTATGTTTCGGTTTGTTAAGTTTCTCTGGATCAAATGAGTAACTGCGTGAATCGCGTTTGAAAGCTTCTGGCAAGTCGGCAAACTCTTCATTGTAAACTTCGATTAGATGTTGGATCAGTTGATGAATGGCATTTGTGATTTCCTGTGGAGAAATTCTGAGATTGTAATTGAGTAAGTGGCTGATATCTGCAACTAAATCATATCCAGATATAGATTTTTGATTGTTAAAGTAGACTATCTCCGGCAACATTCCTGGATTATTAAATCTATTTTGTGTTAGACTTGGTGATAACTTCCACGTTAATAACCCGATAATTGGTAATATTATATAATAGATAATAACAAATGGTTTGCTTGGTGGGACTTTACTAACAAGTAATATACTATTGATAAGGATAAACGTAAATAATGAAAAATAGATAATACCAAATAGATAAAGACCACGATTGAGATCATAATGTTTATATTCTGCAATCGCTACTTGGTGAATTAGCATGCCGAAGGGAATTAATTGCATGGTACCGAATATAGCTTCAAATGCGGTGTATACTTCTGCAACTCCTTTAGTTGAGTAATTCGCAATAAGGAGGTACCCAAAAAATAACGACAATGAAATACTTATGGTTGAACAGATAAGAACCACAGTGTTAGATATCTGGGTAAGTCTCCTAGTTGCAATTTCCAATTGCTTTTGAATTTGGTCTTGTTCTTGATTGATCTGTTGATATGCTGGGAGTGTCATGAATTAATTATATGTGGGATCTTCAATAAAATATTATATTTTTTTTTTGACATTTATATTTTTTTTCCCATTGTCGTTTTTTATATTTTCTATTTTTGTGCCGTGTGATAATTGACACGACATTAAATCTCTATAATAAACAAATACATTAAAGATAGCATCAATCACACAACAGTTTTAATATCCCATTGTGTGAAGTTGTCAAATTCTTCCTCAAGATATGTCAACCAATAGTATCAACCTTTCGAAATCATCACAATTGATAGATATTATTGTATATTTCATTACTTACAAAAGAAGATAAAGTTATTATCCGATCATCCCGACTCAACTATATCCAGAGAGATAAAAACAATTCATGAATAAATATAATCAAAGTCAAAGTCCAATTGAGATGGGCACAGTCATGAATTATTCAATATTGGAGAAATCGTAGAGTGTATTATTGACAGTACGCCCCGTTGTTATGTTTTTCCGTGGATATACATATCCAGATATCAAAAAAAAAAAAATCATATCAGGATACACGAAATCTTGATCAATCAATTGTCAACATATTGACCTTTGTGGATTGTTTTAGAAGGACAAGAATTATCTATGCAAATGTAGAGAACCAATAAGTCTGACGAGACCAATAAATAAATAAATAAAAATTTCTCTTGAAACTAAACAAAGGAATATTTACATCATGTATCTAATTACTACGTATATCCGTGCGTTATCAATGTTTGTAATTGGAACCAAACAAGTAATACCTATACTCAATGTTAACATTTTATATTGAAACAGGGATGAATGAAAAAAATTCCGGTCCAGATGTACATTATGTATGTACTCCCCTCCCTTGTTTTTGACACACTAGATTTGTAATTGACATATTATAATAACACTTCTATATTTTTTATTTTATGTTGTTGTTGTTGTTTGTTGAAACAGGGATAAATAATAATTATGGTTCATTCTTACATTACATATTATCTCCGGTGTCGCATGAAACTTTTTGTTGGGAAGAAGAATTTTTATTTTTTTTTTTTGTTGTTTTAAAACATCCTGCATATTTCAGCCTCAGTGATAATATGACGTATTTTTATTCATCTCGAAAAATGGAGAACAAAAGAAAATCAATTAATTGATCAACAAGACTATAGAAAAAAACACGAGATGATTTACAAATGATTGAAAAAAAAAAGTAAGGGGCAACGGACATGTATATAATTAAGTTAATTCATAAAGACTTTACAAACAAAATCATTCTAAAAAGAAAAATCTATATATTTATTGGATGAAGTAGTGATTGGTGGAGTAGTTTTGATTTGTTGTAATTGTTGTTGTAATTGTTGGATTTGTTCTTGCTGTTGTTGCACAATCAGCACAATATCCATAAACTCTTGGAAACCGTTGTTGTTTGGCGTCACTTCTTGTTGTTGAACAGGTTGTTGTGGTTGGGATTGGTTTTGTAGTATTGATTCCCAGTTAACTTCACTATTATCCCATAAATCAAATTCACTAATTAAGAAATCATCCAATGATTCAACTGGACTTGGTAAACCACCAAAAGATTCAATTGGTGGAGGACAAGCACTGATTGGAGCAGCAGCAACTGGAGCAGCAACATTAAAATTGTTCATTAAGATATCATTAGTACAACAAAGACCATTGTCGTTATTGTTTAATGTATCAATTGAAGTATTAGCAGTCATTGGAGTAGCAGGAGTTAATACAGCAGGAGCAGAAGTTGTACTTGTTCTTCTTGAAGATGAAGGAGTATTTAATTTAGCAGTTGTTGTAGTTGTTGTTTCTTCTTCTTCAGATTGAACAGGAGATAAATCAACAAAGACGAAATCCTTTGGTTTACCAGGTTTGTTTTTTGGTCTTCTCAAAGGAGGTCTTTTAATGGTGAATTTAGAAGCAGCAGCAACGATTTTTAAAGAATTGTTTAAACATTCAATTGAAGTTTGCATTGAATTGGATGCAGATGAGTTTGATGTGGAAGATGATGAAGAAGATGTTGAGTTATGACGTGAATGAGATGGTTGGGTTTTTTTAACTCTCCATAATTTCTTTCCATTAGCAGGTGGTAAAACTTTTGAATTCATTGTGTGTAAATATATGTGTAAATTATAATAAATATGTGGTAAGGGTATAAATAAAAGGGTATCAAAGAATGAAGGGTATAATAATTGATTTGACCAGCAAAGTATAAGTAATTGAGTGAAAAGGGTATAGGATAATAATATTTGTTATTAAATAAAAAGAGAGAATAGGAATTAGAAAAAAAATTTTTGAAGAGGGAATTGATGAGGTTTATATATTTGATTAAATTTATAGAAAAGGAAAAGGAAAATGAAATTTACATACATACATACAAAGTAAAGGTTTTGATAGTTGAAGTATTACACAAATGTGTAAACGGTTAAATAATATATAGGTGGGGCAGAATGAGAAAAAAATTCAAAAATAAAAGTTACAAAACCAATGAAAAGTTTAAAAGTTTAAAAAAATACTTTTTATTTGAATTTTGTGGCTGAAAGAAACATTCATTAACTAATTAGGAAATATTACACAAACGGAAATAAATTTCTATTGATTACATAATCCAAAGAAAATAACTTAAATTCCCCTTGGAACATATTATCAACAAACAAACAACGATCAATCAATGGAATTAAACAAAAAAAATTTCTTTAATTTACCTAATTAGTAATTTTTTGATTTTTATAAAATCAAAATAAATTGTTCATTTAAACTAATTAGGAAATTTTTTCAATTTCAATTTAATGATTTACAATTTATTCATATATCATCATGTTTTTCTTTTTGCAATCAAGTATATATATAAATACAATCTATAAGAGTAATTTTATAATAGAAGAAAAATTTTGTTTTTTTCGACAATTATTAAATTAATTATGAATAGTACAAAACAATGTAATATTGACATATTCTTCAAATCAATCTAATACAGATTGAATTGGTAAAGAAAAAGGTGGAGTAAAATTGATCATTGATAATAATTGTAAATCCTTTTTCCATCGTCTCCCAGTTTTTCCATTTTCTCCCCTTTGAAATCATTAAGTTAAGTTAATAAAAGTGGAGTAAAGAAAATCGGAGAATTAGAAGAAAAGTTTAACCTGTTATACTTCTGTATATGTATACACACTTAAATGTTTTTGTATTCATGTTTTATGCAAAAAGTGATAAATCCTTTTATTCGATTGTTTTTTTTATTCCCACTATATCCTAACCATCCATATTAATAGTTACACTTAATGAAAATTGATTTGAGAGATGACCTGTTTAAAGGATTTATAAAAATTTTGTTTGTTGATTTACAATACAATACAAATTTCATAACCATTTTTTTTACTCCACTTTTTCTTCTCCTTCTTCGTCATCTTCTCCGTCAAACTTATAAACTGGTATAACTTTATGAAATTCTACTTTGTTTCTATTTTAATAACGGCTTATAAATTATTAATTCGTAGAAACAACGTAAAAAATTACTGTGTGTAACTTCTTCTCCTTATACGCATTTCTTACCGGAATTAATATTAACATTTTGTAAACTTACCTTAAATATATTAGAAAATCGTTTAGAATTAAAATGTGTTTATAACAATAAAATATCCTTTAAAATTGTTTATTCATGTATGTTATTATACACAAGTTCAAAAAATTTCCTAATTCTAATGGGTCTTTGTTTGATTTAATTTCCTTCTTTCCTAATTAGGAAACTCATAAATTTACTTTGTAACAATAGTTATATGTAACAAAGGGTAATTAATATTTTCATTTATCCCACTATAATAAATGAATGAACAATTACAAAAGATTTACAATACATATCATCTATTATTACTATTGTCTCTCTCTCTTAAATTAATATTAATTTTAATTAATTGAATTTTTATGAATTACCTAAATGAGAATAGTTATAAATATTTTATCTAGAAACAATAATATTACTATTTTTATAACACCAATCCAAATCCAATCCAACTCTTGTATATATTGACAGGCGGCATGAATATATATTTCTCTTTCAATTTATGCGATGGATTTAATGTTACACGCACTACCGCACCAAATCGTTATTTCCGTCGAATTTTTCTTCTTCGTGGAAAATTTAGACGATGGCGGAATTTTCTTTTTTTTTTCTGTTGTTGTTGAACCAATCAGGAAACGAGAGAAAAATAAAGTTGCTTTACCTAATACCCCACATTTCACATAAATTACCCCTCCCCATATAAAACAACGACAAAAAAAGAGTATATACACACACTTCAAATAAAAAAACAATCCTGTACTCCTCCCCCTCCCCCTCCCCCAGACATCAATATTTCGCTTTAATCCTTTATATGTAACCGTTACTTACTCTTTTCATCGATGTACTATTATTATTATTATTATCTTGTGAAATAATACATCAAATATCTATCTAAATATCCGAGGTGTATAAGTTTTTATTTTTATCTTTCCGAACTTATCAAATCAAGGGGGTATATTACAGAGAAAGAAAGAAAAGAAGGTTTTTTTTTTTTTGATTACCCAACAGTTCTATCAGATCCTTGTTTAATATTATTTCACGTATATTCACACTTTTTTTTTATTATATATCATAACCATATATTATAAAATAATATTTTATCTATCTTGAAATTCAAAGATATATAGATAAGACCTATAGAAAAAAAGAAATAATATTATATTATTACTAGCGATAAAGAAAGAAAGAAACATGGATATTTTTTAACGATGTTAATTATCCGTCTTTCTTGGAGTTATGGGATCGCAAAAACAGGGGTTTTATTATTAATGACAATGACAATGACCATTTTATGTTTGTCTTGTCTTATTTGTGGAAACGGCATCAAAAAAGTTGGAGTAAAATTTCTGATAATCCCCTCTATACACAATGACTCTTATTGCTTTTTTTCTTGATTGCTTTGAATTTTTGATTTGTGGGGTAAAAAAAGTGAATATTCGACAATGACAATGGAAAAACTAAAAAAAAAAGAAGATTTGCCTTGATAATTAATTTAAAAATATGAAATTAGTGTATATACAGTACTTCTATAAAAAGATTTACTGTTTGAATTTACTAGTCTTGATATGATTAGATTGACGTCATGAGTGATATTTGGTTTGTTTGGATAATTTGAAAAAAAAAATGTAATCACGTGTAGACATGGGTATTTTATTATGTTATTTACATTCAAATTTGATACTGAATAAAAGACAAATTGTCAATTTACAAAAAATTACGATGGAAATATACATACACTTAAAATTTCACAAAACACAAAAACACAAAAATTTCACTTTTGTGGTTTAATAATATTTAATCCATTGTACATTTAAACTCCTTTGAACCATTGCCCCTCATCAAATACTCTTTCCTAATTAGGAAAGTATATTAAAATAGATACACTTGCCTATTTAGGTTGATCAATATACAGGACATTATTTTTTTTGTATGTTTATTTTATCAATACTTTACCCATTTATTCATTCATTCATCCCTTTATTATTTACATTTGATTGATTGATTAACCCCTGTTTTTTTTTATTTTATTTTTGGAAGACCAAGACATACGTATAATAATATTTTTACATTTACTTTTTGGCTTATTTATTTTTACTTCTTGGATTGAAATTATCTTGTTTTAAGATTTCCCCTTTTTTTTTACATCAGTTTATTTTAATTTGTAAGACATAGTCAAGATCTAGATTTATAATTATTTCAATCTCCAAATACTTGACTAATCACGTTTTTTTCTGTTTTTGTTTTTGAAGAAGATTGGCAATAAATATGAGACAAAAAAAAAATCAATTGATGGATCCCCCAATATTAAACCTTAACGTAAATTTGTATCTCTTTTTTTTTGTACAACTACAGCAACAACCACGGCAACCATACTCAAGAACATAAATATTATTATATCTTAATCATATGAAAGTGTTTAATAATATTTAATCCGCATGGTAATTACTAGTGGGGCATCTCGATAAACTAGGGTTAAAGTGGGGAGCTTCCACTTTTCCATCCGTCCCTCATTTATTATTTTTTTCAATTGTTAAATCCTTCTATGTCCTATATCGCTTAGATAGAAATATATTATAGTATATATGAAGTGGGGGCATATTTGAACATCAATTAACATGCACCACAAATATACAAAACTATATTATGTTTGGTGTTACAAAATTGGACTATGAATACAATTGGCTATATTGTCTCGGTTATGATTCGTTGATAGCCCCGAAATGCAATCAATTAAATTAAAATGGGACTAAAACCGATAGAACATAAAAAAAAAATAAAATAAAGAAGAAATTTCTTTTCGTTTTCGTTTCTATTGTCTCAAAAACAAAAAACTTGAAAATTTCATGTATTGTGGTATTCGGCACTAGTTCATTAATTTCCGACAATCATTTTTGTATTTATTGCTAAAATCAAAAGAAATGAAAAATATTTAAAAGAAATGTAATACTAAAAAAAGTGGAGTACGATCAACACATTGCAACATCATTACCATCGGATTAAAACAAACTTTACTCAACAACTTTATTATAACTAAAAAGGTATCACTAAATTGTTTATCAATTACGAAATTTATTTTCCTCTAAAACCTTCTTTTCTTTTTTTATTTCAGTTCATTACGGCTGGTTCTTTGAAATCTTACGAGATAATAATAATAACGGATATAGCTTTCCCCTTTCGTTGTTAGGTATTTTGTATTTCATTACTTCGTATGTTTGTATAACCTTGACTATCTCTATGTACAATATATCGTATAATAGTCTCTATCTATAATTTCCACCAGAAATTTCCATCAGTACTTCTTTATTTTTCAGTATCACCTGCTTTTGCTTGTTGTTCAATAATACGTTTCCTTATTCTTTCTTTAGCTTCCGGTGTCAAATCCAATGTCGTTTCATCAGTGACTGTCATTTTCAATCCAATATTTTCCCTCTTTCTTCGTTCAATCTCTTCTGGTGAATGAGGAACAAATTTAACAAATTGGAAATCACTTCCTGTTTTATAGGCAACATAACCACCGGCTAAGACGGCTATTGTTCCTACAATGAGTTTATGACTCATTGGTGATCCATGTGCTGGGTTGACCATTGGTGTTGATGAACAGATTGACTGGATTGATTGATTGATGGAATTTATCAACGAAAAAAAAAATAGATGTTTCTAGGCGTAATCACACGACTCTACACAGTTTTTTTTTTAATTGATTTCGAAAAAAAAAAAAGTCAAATCCAAAAAAAAAGGGGCCAACTATTCTCTCTCTTTTTTTTATATAACCTTCATACCCATCAACATTCAAACATGGCCGCACTTCCAAAACGTATTATTAAAGAAACAGAACGTCTCGTAAGTGATCCAGTTCCAGGAATCTCTGCTATGCCATCTGACGACAATCTTCGATATTTCGAAGTGACAATAGACGGACCAAATCAATCACCATACGCCAATGGAGTCTTTAAATTAGAATTATATTTACCGGACGATTACCCCATGTGTGCCCCAAAAGTCCGATTCTTGACGAAAATATATCATCCGAATATTGATAAATTGGGAAGAATCTGTTTAGACGTGTTGAAAGATAATTGGTCGCCTGCGTTACAGATTAGAACTGTGTTGTTGAGTATCCAGGCGTTATTGGGTGCGCCTAATCCTGATGATCCATTGGCTAATGATGTTGCTGAAGATTGGAAGACTGATGAAAAGAAGGCGATTGAAGTTGCTAAAGAATGGACGAAACTTTATGCTATAAAGAAAGAAGATGAATAGATGTATAGAGGAGGTGTGTTTAGTGTATAGATATGTATATACATAATGTGATATGTTTTTTTGAGTACTTATTCTTTAATCACCACAAGACAGTTAAAAGTGCAACATAATCGGAATAACTTTTTTCTTTTAAGGAATAAATAAAGAAATTTGTATGAGTTGATTAAAATCGCGCATTTGTTTAAAACAAACGATTTATATGTACATACATGAAAAAGGGGAACCCCGTTGTTTTTCTTCTTTATCTATAAATAGTAAGAGGATAGTATGAGGATATGTGGTTGGTATTTGCGCTTTGGTGGCACAGCAAACATACGAAGGATTAATCGTTTTCCGAAATACGTTTTTTTATGTGGTTAATTCCGAGATTAAAACCGCAATTTTGGTTAACACAAAAGCCGATATGTTTCCAATCGACATATACAATGAAAATGCAGTTCCAAGAAAGTTTTTAACCAATCAATGTTTAGTACAACAAAAAACAAAACACATAGCCTTCTGTTTATACTTTTATGTATGATGAACTATAAACCATTAGGATTAAATGGTCATGAAGGTTGTATTATTGAATAGTAAAAACAATAGTAATATTAGTAATTACTCCGGTTTAATTACTTTTTTTTTTCTTTTTTTATTTTTCGCCCGAGATTTTTCCTTTTTTTTTTAATTTTAATTTAATTTAATACCCGTCTTATCCACTCACCTATTAATTATGTAAATTAAATTAATGATCTCTTCTTCATCTTCGTCTTTCTTCAACTTCATCTTCAACTTCATCTTCAACTTCATATTAACTACTGTTATTCAAATTTTTAAGTAATTACATCATCATAAAAATCTAATTTTAATTCCTTTCCTGTTTAAATCAAACAAAACACAAAGAACGAAAAAAAAATCCCAAATAAAATTTTTTTTTATATTTATTCAAGATCCAGCCCAAAAAAAAAAAAAAAAAAAAAACAACAGCGAAACGGGAAAAAAAAATTCTAATTTTTCAACCCTTTCAAAATCCATTTTTCTTTCTTTCTTCTTTTATTAATTAACACATTAATAGTCAATTATCATGTCTAATGATTTGACACCTCCAACTCCTCCCTTTTCACCTTCAATTAGATTTGATTCCCCTCCTCCTCCTCCTCAAACTTCTTCTTCTTCTTCAACTTCAAACTCAACCTCAAATCATCAATCTCCGTTCTCAAAAAAAATATCCGGATCGGATCTTCAAGATAATGAAGAAGAAACAACAACTGAAGTTATACGTGGTCGTTGGGGTACAACAAGAAGATCAGGAAATAATAAAAATAACAACAAAACAAAGAGATCAAAAACAATAAAAAGGTTTTTCCAACCTCATCTTCATAATCATGATGAAAATCAACTTTCTTCCGATGAAAACCTATCCACAAAATCATCTACCCTTCGAAAAATGTCAATTCGAAAACCTAAAACTGGTTCTCGATTTGGATTTTCTGATCGAGATCATGGTGAACATGATTTCGATGATGAAGATGATGAATCCGTTTATGATGATGCCACAGGGTCCTCCAAGAAAAATAAAAAAAAACCATCTTCGGTTCCAAGAACAATTGCATTTAATAAACCCCTTCCTCCAGATTTAGTCGATCCAGAAACTGGCCATCCGATAATGATCTATCCAAGAAATAAAATTAGAACAACCAAATATACTCCCCTTTCATTCTTACCCAAAAATATCTTTTTCCAATTTAGTAAAAACGTGGCTAATATTTATTTCTTAGCTTTGGTTATTCTTGGTGCCTTTGATATTTTTGGTGTGCCTTCTCCCGTATTAGCTGCCGTCCCTCTTATTGTCATTGTCATTATTACCGCCATTAAAGATGCCATGGAAGATTCAAGAAGAACAGTGACAGATATGGAAGTTAATAATCAAGAAACTCATATTTTAAAACAAGTTAATTTTGAAACCGATTACGTTTATGAAAATTTAAATGTTAGTGATGAAAAAATCTCCATGTGGAGAAGATTTAAAAAATGGAATACGAGATGGGTAGTTAAATTCTGGGGGGCTCTGAAGAGAAATTTAACTAAAGAAGGTAGAGCAAATAAAGCCAGAGCAAATGTTCCTGATACAACCGATCCAAGAAAATCTTTCGATAGTATGGCATCTTTTGATGCTGATGATGAAACTAATAACCGCAGAAGAATGAGTGGTTATCATGATCCATTCCATCCAAGAATCTTGAAATTTAATAGACTGTATTGGAAAGATGTCAAAGTTGGTGATGTTTTACGTATACATAATAATGAAGAAATCCCAGCAGATTTGATTTTGTTGGCAACTAGTGATCCAGATAATTCGTGTTATATAGAAACAAAGAATTTGGATGGGGAAACTAATTTAAAAGTTAAAACTGCATTGAAGAAAACTAGTGATATTTCAAGAGCTGATGATTTAATGAATTATAAATTCGATATCGATTCCGAAGGTCCTCATGCGAACTTATACTCCTATCAAGGTAATTTGAAAATCAACAATGATCAAGAATCGGTTAATATTAATAATTTATTATTACGTGGTTGTACTTTACGTAACACCAAATGGGTTATTGGTATTGTCGCCTTCACTGGTGATGACACAAAAATCATGTTGAATGCCGGTATCACCCCTACCAAACAATCAAGAATGTCAAGAGAATTGAATTATTACGTGTTGGTCAATTTCATTTTATTATTCATCATGTGTTTTGTATCTGGATTAGTCAATGGTTTATATTATAGAAAAAGAGGCACCACCTCACGAGATTTTTTCGAATTTGGTACCATTGCCGGATCCCCTGTGGCCAATGGTATTGTTGGATTTTTCGTTAATTTAATTTTGTACCAATCATTAGTCCCAATTTCCCTTTACATCACTATTGAAATTATCAAAACCGCTCAAGCCTATTTCATTTATTCCGATGTCGGGATGTATTATGAACCATTGGATTTCCCATGTACTCCTAAAAGTTGGTCCATTTCCGATGATTTAGGACAAATTGAAT
Source organism: Candida maltosa (assembly GCA_030582995.1). Classification (NCBI taxonomy): domain Eukaryota; kingdom Fungi; phylum Ascomycota; class Pichiomycetes; order Serinales; family Debaryomycetaceae; genus Candida; species Candida maltosa. The sequence goes on from JAKTXQ010000220.1 coordinate 16,356, forward strand.
ACATCTTCAGTGATAAAACCGGTACTTTGACACAAAATTTAATGGAATTCAAAAAATGTACCATTAATGGGAAATCTTATGGACGAGCATATACCGAAGCTTTAGCTGGGTTACGTAAACGTATGGGAATCGATGTCGAACAAGAAAGTGCACATGAAAAGGAATTGATTGAAAAAGATAAAGTCAAAATGATTCAAGATTTACATAAAATCTCCAAGAATAAAACTTATGATGATGAAATCACCTTCATTTCTTCCGAATTCATTGATGATTTATGTCAAGATGGTACGTTACAACTGGAATGCAATCATCATTTCATGTTGGCTTTAGCATTATGTCATACAGTGATGACTGAAGAAAACCCTAAAGATCCCCGCAAAATATTATTAAAAGCTCAATCTCCAGATGAAGCCGCCTTAGTCGGGACCGCAAGATCCGTTGGTTTTAATTTCAAAGGAAGTACGAAACGTGGTATGATAGTTGACGTTCATGGCGAAACTAAAGAATATCAGATTTTAAACACTTTGGAATTCAACTCCACGAGAAAAAGAATGAGTTCAATCATTAAAATCCCAGGGAAAACTCCAGACGATGAACCGAAAGCATTATTGATTTGTAAAGGGGCCGATAGTATCATTTATGAAAGATTATCCAATACCGATAACAACCCGGAAATGTTGGAAAATACAAGTCAACATTTGGAACAATATGCTACTGAAGGTTTAAGAACTTTATGTATTGCCGAAAGACAATTATCATGGAGTGAATATACCGAATGGAATAAACGTCATCAAGAAGCGGCATCGTCATTGGATGACCGTGAGGCGAAAATGGAAGAAGTTGCTGATTCCATAGAACGTGAATTGATTTTATTAGGTGGTACTGCCATTGA
>JAKTXQ010000221.1:4595-17036 GCA_030582995.1 Candida maltosa
CCTCGTCAATTAAATACTGTATCAAAGTAAAGTTCGCTTTTTGCAACGTTCGTGGCAATAATTTCAAATCCGAAAGGTTAATACTGAAACCACCAATCAGCTTTAGATTTCTGAATGGAGGTTCTTCAAATATGGAAGGTGTACCTCGAATGAACACTACTTCATTCACCTTTTCATAAAAATCTTGATTTGGACCGTATTCCTGTTCATTCGCAAAACCAAAATAAAAGTTAAAAACTCTATCATACCTATATGGCAACTGTTTCAATTTCTTAAACTTATCAATAAACGTCGCATTCTCGTGAAACTCCAAATCAATCTTGCATTTATGTAATATGCCAGGAAACTCTTCATGTATTTTGATTAGATCACCAAAGTCGTAAAATTCAATTCTTGTACACGGAAGTAGATTATCATTACGAATAATGGACAATAATTCACCACACCCCATACAGACACTCCTGTTTCGTCTAAAATCGCTCATCTCTAATAATGATGTTTCAGTCCAAGCTCTAGTTTTGTAAACAGAAATTGTGTCGTATACTACTGGTAAAGCAAATGGACGAACTTGTGGGATACTCATGCATCTTTTCAAAAAATATCTCGGAACTTGGGAATATATTATAGATAACACCTCTGGAGGAAATCTTAATAGTGACTTAACCAATGCTTTTGAGTCTTCAGTCATTTGGTTCTTTTTTAGATTGGCCACCGTGTGTGTGTGTGTAACATTTTGGATTTAAGTTGAAAAAAATAAGGAACTTAAAAAATGGGGAGTGTAATGGACAGGTATCCGAGTTAGGAAGCTATAAGCAGATAATAATCATGCTAGGAAGGAATAGAGATAATACTTTCCTTAAATTATATTGTTATGCTAATGGGAAGAGAATTATAAATAAGATAGCATTCTCCCATGTTGCTAAATGAATAGTCCAGAAATAGATAACTTTATTCTTCTGCAGTCAAGAGACATATCCTTGGGTCTTTGGCTGTACTTATCTTACTTATTATATTATTGTAGTTATTACTTATTGAGCCTTGTTGAGTAACTTATTAGAGTTATTTCCCTATTTGGTAATCAAGACCTATTGTTAAGAGGTAATCATTACAGGGAGTCAAAAAAAATGTAAGCCGCATCTCTGGCGGTGGTAGTTAAATAACATGTGACTAAAATTAATATAAGAAGAAACACAACTTGGTCAGCTAGACATTTCTATCTGTAAGTACTGTGACTGCTCCCCCATTGATCAGTTCATTTTGACCGCTGAGTTCCGGTTTGACCAGAAAGTACATTTTCTTTTGAGTTCTTGTTGGAGACAAAATATACATGCAATCACTACGGCATTCACATATTCATCCACCAAACAAGTCTAGTTATCATGCCGATCTTCCTGTTTAATTATATCACTTTAGTAATGCGTTTGTAAATCCGATCATGTTAACTCCATAAATCAGTATGGCGGAAACAAAGCCTAAAAAAAAAAGAACAGCAAAAAAAAATTTTTTTTTTTTATAATATGGAAGTTTGTAATAATAAACAAAAACAAGACAAGAAAATCATACTACCTTTTTAAGAACCATAACATAACACTTTTGCATCATGTCAGATTGGATATCAACATTTCCAGGTTACAGACAACTCTTGTTAACCGGTAAAAGCATTCTCGGGAAGATCATCCTGACGGGACCTGTTCCACAACATGTTGGTATAATAATGGACGGCAACAGAAGGTATGCCAAAAATCATAAAATCGAAATCAAAGAAGGACACAGTTTAGGATTTGACACGATGGCAAGCACACTAGAATTATTATACGAGCTGGGGGTTAAATCAGCCACAGTGTATGCATTTTCTATCGAGAATTTCAAAAGACTGAAATATGAAGTGAAATGGCTTATGGATTTAGCCAAAGCGAAATTTACCCAAATAAATGAACATGGGTTGTTATGTGAAGAATATGGAGTCAAGATTAGGATATTGGGGAATAAGAACCTTTTACCGAAAGACGTGTTGGAAATACTCGAAGAAACCGAAAGAATAACGAAAAATAATAGTCGTGCTGTGTTGAATGTGTGTTTCCCGTATACTTCAAGAGATGAAATAACCCATCTGATAAAAAGTGTGGTTGATCAAACATCCAAAGGGGTGAAAATGGATATAACAGAAGCAACTTTGGAGAGTAATCTTCACACAAATGAACTGCCTCCATTGGATTTACTAGTGAGAACATCAGGTACTTTCAGACTTTCGGATTTTCTTTTATGGCAAACCGTCTCCCCAGATTGTGCGATTGTGTTTGTGGATAAGTTATGGCCAGCGTTCACGCCATGGGATATGCTTAAAATTTTAATTAATTGGGGGTATAATAAATACATGTATGGCAATCCAAACGGTTACGGTGTGAGTAACAAACTAATTGCACGACCAAACCAACAAGAGCAAGAAGAATCTAATGTGGAGCTAGTTGGGAGATCAAGGGGAACAACAGGGTTTGATAGATATCTGGAAGAAGACGAAGATGATGATGTTTCAGAGATCAGTAGTAATAATTTAGGGACAGAAGAAGATACCATTACTTCGGAAGAGGATGATACTGATGTGTCAAAGAAGTAATTAAAGTACAGCTTAATTTTTATTTTTTATAGTATTAACACTTGGCGTTGATTGTTTATTGTGTGTAACTTTTAATAGATTACTTATGGGAGGAATACTATTTGTAAACGTGTTTATGTGATTTGATGTCACACGGGGGGCGCTTAGGCGTGGGAAAAAAAAGAAAATCTCTCGGTTGACTCATTTTTCGCCTGTACAGGTTTTCGGTGTTCTGCTGATAATAATAATCTCTGAAAAATTTTCACACTGACGGACTATCAAAATTTTTTTTTTCTTTCGTTCTTTCTTTCACCACCTTAGATAAAAGAAACTTCCAACACATAGAAAGCCATGGATTTAGTGAATCATTTACCAGATCGTTTATTATTTGCCGTTCCTAAAAAAGGTAGATTATATGAAAAATGTTGCAACTTATTAACCGGTGCAGACGTGCAATTCAGAAGATCCAATAGATTAGATATTGCCCTTTCCACAAACTTACCAATTGCTTTGATTTTCTTACCAGCCGCTGATATCCCAGTTTTCGTTGGTGAAGGTAATTGTGATTTAGGTATAACTGGTTTAGACCAAATTAGAGAAGCAGACCAATTTGACAACATTGAAGATTTGTTGGATTTGAAATTTGGTTCATGTAAATTACAAGTCCAAGTTCCAGCCGACGGTGAATATCAAACCCCAGAACAATTAGTTGGCAAGAAAATTGTTTCCTCTTTCACAAAATTGAGTACTGATTATTTCAGCAAATTATCTGACACCCCAACCAATATTAGATATGTTGGTGGTTCCGTTGAAGCTTTTTGTGCTTTAGGTGTTGCTGACGCCATTGTCGATTTGGTTGAAAGTGGTGAAACCATGAAAGCTGCCGGATTGAAAGCCATTGCTACCGTTTTGGAAACTTCCGCTCACTTGATTTCTTCTAAAACCCCAAAATTCCCAGAAATGATCAACATAATTGTCCAAAGACTTCAAGGTGTTTTGGCTGCTCAAGATTACGTTTTATGTAACTATAATGCACCAAAAGCCATTCAAAGTAAATGTTTGGCAATCACTCCAGGTAGAAGAGCTGCCACTGTTTCCACTTTGGATAAACACAGTGCAGATGAAGAAGATTGGGTTGCAATTTCCTCGATGGTTAAAAGAAAGGATATTGGTAATGTGATGGATGAATTGAACAAAGCTGGAGCTACCGATATTTTAGTTCTTGAAATTTCAAATTGTAGAGTTTAGAAGAGAATTACATAGATAAAAGATAAATAAAATAATTATAATGGTTTATAGATTTCGTTTATTATGTTAATTTAGTTTACTCAAGTTGTCTTATACCATCTTTGTCAACAACTTTGATGTATACTCCTTTGAAATCAATTGGCATTCTTGTTTGTAATTCTTTGACACACATATCCATTAATTTCAATCCGTCTTCAACAGTCATATCTTTTCTGTAATGTTTATCTAATAATGATGTAGTATAAAATGCAGCATAACCATGTGCCCCATAAGGAAGTTCAACTTGGGTTCCTAAATAGTCTATCCAATTCAAGGAAGGTTTGCTTGTTTTGACATCATATCCACCAATTAAACAATTGACTTGGTATGGTTTTCTCGATCTAATTGAGGTAGCCAATAGGTTTCTGACAAATGAAGCAGTTGCTTTAGGAGATAATTCAATATCATTCTCTCTCATGGAATACAATTGAATGTTGGCTTGGGCATATTCGGCGAATTGAACTGTATCACCTGCTTCACCAGTATATGCAATTAAGTTGTGAGCATTCAAATGTCTTGTTTTGTCATCAGTATCTTTTAAAACAGAAATACCTCTAGTAGCTGCTTTCGAAGTGGCAATAATTGTAGCATCTGCTACTCTGATTCCTAAAATGATATCCATTGTGATGAAGTTGTTGTTGATTCAAGAAGATAGTACTTGATTGTTGAAACTTTTTTTTTTTTTTGGGACAAAGTTTTCCTTTCTTTCTTTTTTTTTTGCCCTCACGAATACTTGGTTTTTTTTTTCGAGATTATGCTTCTTGATTTTATTTATTCATTATAAAACTATAACTAAAAAAAACTTATTTAAGGAATTCTTTGACTTTCTTTTCGACTAAAGAAGTAATCAATTTGTTCAATGGACTGTCATCATTTTCAATCTGGCTGGTTAAATTAACTTCAATTTGTTTTTCAATCAATTTACCAGTTAAATCAACTTCAATGTTAACAGTATCACCAACTTCTTTTTTGGATAAGATAACCTTTTCTTGACTGTAGCTAATCAACATGATGGAAAATTGACCTTTAGAAGGTTCAACATTGGTGACAGTCAATGATGTACCATCAATGGCAATGAAACCTTTATGAACAATATAATTAATGAATTCTTTATCTCTCAATTCAAAAGTATAAGTAATGGCATTACCATCTGGAACTTTACTGACAATGGTAGCAATGGTATCCACATGTCCTTGAACAATGTGACCACCTAATCTGACCTCACTGGTAACAGCACGTTCCAAATTCACTGGAGCACCATGCTTTAAAGTTCCCAAATTGGTTATTCTAAGAGTTTCTGGAGCCACTCCGACTTTGAATAAGGTTCTTCCGAGATTGAATTCGGTGACGGTTAAGCAAACCCCATTTGTGGAGATTGAGTCACCTAATTTAGCATCAGTTAAGATTTCCGAACAGTTACCAATGGTGATAGAAACACCATTGCCGCCAGTAGCGGAGTCGTCGTGATGTGTGTAATCTAAAACAGTACCAATTGTTTCAACAAGACCGGTAAACATGATATGATATGTGTAGTAATTATAATTTTAAGGAGGTTTAATAAGAATGAAGTGGAAAAAAAAATAATTGCGGTGAAAGTTGTTCGGATTTATATATTAATAATAATAGTAAGGCTCTCGTTTTTTTTCTTCTTCTTGGGCAATGACCAGGTTTTCTGCAACACGTTACATAGATTTATCTGGCATTGTTCTTTATATTTTTTTTAGTAAAAATTGAACAACACATCATCATGCTTGTATGTATCTCAACAAACAAGAATGAGATGATGAAGATCTCAACGGCATTTATTCTTCTATTGTTTCAATAAAAAATGACGATTCTTTTTTTTTAGTTTGCTTTTCGTAACTCAACACCGTTTTTTTCGATTGGTATTGTTGTCAGTAAGTCTCTAATAATAATACGAATTGTGATCTATTTATGTTATAACCTCTACGTTCTTTGATTAGTATAAATTACGGTAGAATAGATTCTTCAAAAAATTGTCGTGTGTGAATCAAATAGTTCAATAAAAAAATTCTCATTCAGATTTTTTCTTGCTTGGAAAAAAAAATTGAAAGTTATTCGTTCTATCTTCACTGACAATCATCATCACCAAGCCATGCCATTTAGATTCCCAGTCAAGTTTGAAATTCCTAAGCACGTACATATCAACGCCAGAGTGCTTAGAGATCAATTTAAAAGAATACAATTTGCTGAAAATGAAGTCACCAGAAATGCTTTGAAATATATTGCTAAAAATGAAGATTTACCACCAAGAGCTAGAGTGGAAGCACAATTACAGTTGACTTCTATGCCAAAATATACTTCTCCTATTCAAATCAAAGATAGATGTGTTGCTTGTGGGAACTCCAAATCGGTTATTCGTGATTTTAAATTAAACAGAACACAATTTAGAAATAGAGCAAGAGCTGGATTGATTCCTGGTGTCAAAGTGGCTTCCTGGTAGATGGGTAATATATATAAAGAGGTATTTATTGTAAATAGCATGTAATTGAAGACAGTTTCATATGTTGGAAAAATGTGTTTTGTAGAAAATTTATTAATGAAGTTTTATTTGAATTTTACGACCAATTTTTATACAAAAAAATAAAATCAACAAAAATGTAGTCATAAATACTAAAAGACAACTATCATCAACCATATACATATACTTCACTACCATCAAACAAGTCTTCCAAGTATTGCATCTTTATATGTGTCTGCAAAATCGTCAGCGGAAAAACTACGAACGAAAAAAAAAAAAAAAATAAAAAAAAAAAAATTTAATCAAAGAAGCATCACAATCATACCTTTAACACACATGTTCCGTCCTAGTTTGTTATCACCAATACGTAAATCTACATTAAAACCTACATTTGGTTTAACCAGATCATTAAGATTAATCCCAGACTGGTCTAAATTCAAAACTATTCCTCAACCACCTGGAGAAATCATAGGAACAGTTAACGATGCATATCAATCCCCACAACCAGTCTACTACGAAGGTAGTTATCATTGGACCTACGAAAGAGCTATAGCTATTACCATGCTTCCGTTGGTTATGACTCCATTCGTGGCAGGTGTCGAATATCCAATGATTGATTCCATTTTTTCAACCTTATTATTATTCCACTGTCATGCTGGTTTCAAATCTTGTATCATTGATTATATACCTAAAAGAGTCTACGGATTTTGGCATACGGCTGCTTGTAAGTTGTTAACTTTGGGTACATTCGTGTCGATGTACGGTGTTTATGTGTTGGAAACTGCAAACAACGGGTTATTCGATTTGATCAAATCCGTCTGGTCCGCTTAATCGATCTATAGGTTAATATATATATATATCATGTAAATAAAACGTCCATTAGAAGCATTCCCCAAGCAAAAATATACATTTTTTTGTTAGTTAACAACCTCTCCCCCACGTACACGTAAGACAATGGGACAAGCAAAAAAAAAGCCAACCATTTTTTTAAAAGGACAAACCAAAAAAAAAAACAACAAAATCCGGAAAAAAAAAAAGTAACCAAATTTCACTGTTTCAACACTTTCCCCCCGAAACAACAAAAAACCCTAAAACCATGAGTGATATAGAGTATGATAGAGATGAAGAAATGAGGGAACCAGAACCATACCCACAATATCAAAGGGGCGGTCTTCCAAGTGTGCCTAGAAAAATAGATCATATCGGACTTGAATTGCCAGATATTGCTAATCCGAGATACGAACTGATGGAAGAACAAGATCGTGATGTGCGTTATGAAGTCAAAGAAGAATCTGATTTCCACGTATCTCGAGCTTTGTTTATTGGTAACTTACGTCGTCCAATCAATGCTGGATATTTCCAAACACACTTGAGAGAGTTGGCGAGAAAGGGCGGAAATTTCAGAGTTGAAAGGGCATGGTTGAGTAGACCAAGAACTCACGCTATAGTATTAGCAAGTGATGAAGAAGGAGCCACATACTTGCGTTCTAAATTATTGGACAGTGTTTTCCCAAATGAAGAAGAAGAAGCAAGATTGAAACAAGAATTTCAAACTAAAGAGGCTGAACGGTATGAAACAGATTTGAAGAATTACGAACAAGATTTGAAACGATTAACCGAAGAAGAAAAGAGAAACGTCAAACCGCCATTGGAACCAAGAGAATACGTTACAGAAAGACTCCCATTGTATGTGGAATATATCCCTGTTAAAGCGATCAATCAATGGACATTTGAAGAGGATAGAGGACCAAAAGATGGGAAATGGAAGTTGGAGTTCGAGAAAAGAGATAATGAAACAATTGCTTCTCATACATTATTAAATGGTGATTATATTCCTAGATACGTTCCTCAAAGAAGAGGCCCACCTCCACCACGAGGTTACGGTGGATATTCTGGTAGAGACCGTCCACCACGAAGAACCGATAGCTATGTTCCAAATGGCGCCGCCGCACCACCAAGAAGAACCGATTCTTATGTTCCTTCCAGAGGCAGACATAGAGACAGATCCAGGTCTCCTTCTCGATCTCCATCAAGATCACCTCGAAGATATTAATAGCAAAAAGAAAAAATATATAGAAAAAGGAACATTCGAAATAGACTAAAAAAAAACACACAAGATCAATTTAATCCGATTTTGACACCTCTTCAGTTTTCAGTTTCTTAGCTGTATTCTCTTCTTCGTCAGTCTCATCATTTTCACGCTTCTGAGCTGTTGCAGTTGTTGTTTCTGTTTCTGGTTCTGTTTCTGGTGCGTTATCTTTTTTTAGCCATGGGATCTCTACTAACGTCACATTATTTGCAATCGGACCGATAGTTGGAACAGTAACATCTTCGTCTTTATTTGGTAATTCAATGGCCGGGAATTCGGCCACTGTAGATGAAACAATAAGCACTTTTTTTAATGAATTGAAATATTTTAAGAATTGAGCATTGTTCGTTAGATTATATCCTTGACCATTGGGATCAAGGAGTATTTCGGCAATTCTATGAATGGTAAACGGTGGAGATGTACTCATTAACGACATTAGATGAGACTTGATTCGTTCATTGATTTTCTTTATCGTATCATACACGTTATCACCAGATTGGTTTTTAGATAGTTCGACGAGTTGGTCTAATCTAGATATTATCTTAGGTAAAATCCCCAGTTCCCATGATGTTTTGGCAATATTCGGATCAAACGTTTTATTTTCGATGATGATTTTTAGTTCTTCTTCCAATTCTGAATCTAATGGTGGGAGTTCATATGTCATTGTTGATAGTTTGGGATAAACTTTTTGATCGTATTTCCACGACTATTTTTTTTTTTCGAAACTTGTTTGGAGTTAGAAAAAAAAAATTTTTTTTTCTCTCTTTCATAATGAATTGGATAATAATAGTTTAACCAACCATGTCATTGATTAGAAGTTGTACTAGAATAGCTCGTATACCTAGAGTTTCTACAGCCATCCCATCATTAATTAGATTTAACAGCACAACCACCGAATCTAAAAACCCATCTTTATTAACACAAATATATCCCGTATCGAAAGAAAATATCACTGAAGAAGATTTGGACAAATGGATCGATGCCGTCAATAACTTAAAAGCAGGTAAAACACATCATGAAACACTTGAAGAAATCTATTTGGGACAATTAACTCAACCAGACCAATTTTTGAAAACATCTTTTGAACCAACTGCTGAACAAATTGAAGAAACTCAAAAATATGCCGACAAAAGAATCCCATTAAGAACCGATCCAACCGTCGATAACTTGGTTAACCTTATCATGAGACATGGTAGAAAAGCCAGAGCACAGAAAATCGTTAGTCGTGCGTTGTACATTGTGCAAATGAAATTAAGACAAGATCCAATTGAAGTGTTGAAAGAAACTTTAGATAAATTGGCACCTGTTGTCAACACCAAAACTGTTTCCACTGGGGTGGCCAAAAGGAAGATTGTTCCAATTCCATTAAATGAAAAACAAAGAAACAGATTTGCCATTAGATGGATTTTAGATGCTTCTGATAATAGAAAATCCGATGATTTTGCCGTGAGATTAGCTGAAGAATTAATTAATGCTTACCAAGGTAAATCTAGTGGCTTTGATAAAAAGGCACAAATGCATAAACAAGCTACACAACAAAGAGCTTATATTACTTTTTAAAAAGTTGGTGTATTGTAATGTATATAGTTTGTAAATACACATTATTTTTTTTTTCTTTTTTTGCTTTTTTTTTTTGGGTTCCTGCTACAATATGTGTGCATAATAGAAAAAGGTATACGATTGCAAAAAAAGAAAAATCGGACACATCTTAAATATCAAATAAATTGTTGATTTAAGTTCCTCTTTCAAGCTGTGTTATTAGCAATGGACTTTATGAATCTGATGTTCCATGATTTAAAGTTTCATGTGAATCACTTTATTGTGGGTTATAAGCAAAGGTATTACAGTATGGATAACAATCCCAGAGTTATCCAGACGAAATTGCAAAATCAGCAATTGCTTTCCTTGAGAACGTTTCCTAATGATAAACATTTGATTGATGATGGCCAGCCATTTTTACATATAACCAAAGAATCAAGTTCTTCACTGCCATTGGACAATATAATTGAAAGAGATTTGGAACATTACAAGAATACCACGTTCAAGCATTCCACAGTTCTCAAAAAGAGTTATAGTGAACCAAATCTTGTTGATGGATATTTTCTGTCCTTCAGATTACAATTAGATTTGTCAAGCGACGACGAAGAAGAAGATGTGGAATTTCCAGAAAGAATTCTGCTTGTTAGTGAAGATTTGATAGAGAATTCGTCTTCGCCACCATCAGGTCCATGTACTTGTCATTGTCATTCAATTGAAAATAGTATTCCTGATTGTTTAGTTTCTAAAAAAAATTATCATGTCAAAGAAAAGTTGTTTAATTTTGTCATGAGCAATTTATCGAAAGTTACGAGCCATGCCAATAATGAACCTACAACTATTGAAATGATCGCTTCAGTCTCACCACAACAAATCACGTCACCACAAATTGAATTAACTGAAAACAACATCGATGAGATCATTTCTTCTCCAAATAATAATAACAACAACAATAATAAGATCTGGAAGTTGGTATTAAATGATATCTCTTTATCGGCAGCTAGATTATCTACAGGTAGTTCAAGTATTCCAATAGTTACTAATCAAAACATACGTGGTGATTTCATTGATGCCAAAATAATCAATAATGAAAATGAAGATATTTTCACGTCAAATCTACACTCACAATTGAAATAAATAAAAGTGTGCTTGTATAGTTTTTCTTTCTTTCCCATATTGTAGATTACCCAAAATACACTACCCGCTCTCACGTTATAATTCATAATTTTCTATTGGCTGGAAAAAAAAAAAAAAAACTTCTCTTTGAAACCAAAACGAAAAAATAGGAAGAAAAAAAAAACTGAAGAAGAAAGAAAAAATTACTTTTCAGTGAACAAAAACCTACAACTCATTCCTAGCTTTAACTATTCCTCCTGTCTTCTAGTTCCCCCATCCTTCAATTGAGAAAAAAAATAATGATTCGTGGATCTTCAGCTTTAAAGAGTTTAACTAACCGTCGTTTATATTCAACTGGTGTCAAATTCACCTCATTATCTAACGGTATCACCGTTGCTAGTGAACTTGACCCAAATGCCAAATCCTCATCTGTCGGTTTATACTTTGGTGCCGGTTCAAGATCTGAACATCTCCACTGTAATGGTATTTCTGCATTGACTGCCAATGTTTTAGCCAGTCAGCCAGCCAAAGGTTCTTTATTGACCTCTAGAAACGATAAAGAATTCAATGGTGTTATTGCTCAAACCACCAACGACAATGTCATTGAAGCTGGGAAATTGATTGCTTCTATCGGTTCCAATGCCTTGGATATTGCCGAAAAAGCTGACTTGACTAGTCAAAAACAACAATTAATTGCTCAAGCCAACTTTGTTGAAAATGATCCAAAATCTAAAGTTTTAAGTCATTTATACTCCTCAGCTTTCCAAGGTTATTCTTTGGCTTTACCAACTTTGGGTACTGCTGGATCTATTGCCAACTTGGAAAACCAAGATTCTTTACGTCATTTGGCCAAACACTTGGTTAACCACAACACTGTTATTGCTGCTTCTGGTAACTTTGACCACGACAGATTGGTTGAAGCTCTTGAATCCAACTTGAAAATCGCTGAAGGTGTCAAACCAGATGTCAAACCAGCTTCTTTCTTGGGTTCTGAAGTTAGAATGAGAGATGACACTTTACCAAAAGCTTACTTCTCTATTGCTGTCCAAGGTGAAGGTTTACAATCTCCTCAATACCATGTTGCTAAAGTTGCTGCTGCCGTTTATGGTGATTTCTACTTGCACTCTCCATTTGCCAAATACACTTCTCCAAAATTGGCTTCTATTGTTCAAGAATACAACATTGTCGAATCATACAACCACTTCTCCAAATCCTTCTCCGATACTGGTGTTTGGGGTTACTATGCCGAAATTGCCAACAAATTTACTATTGACGATTTCGTTCATTTCTCATTAAAACAATGGAACAGATTATCTATTTCTGTCAGCGAAGCCGAAG